>VYXD01008201.1:108618-132954 GCA_013397195.1 Hylia prasina | reverse complement strand
AGAAGAGGTATCCAGAGAGGGGTGGAAGCAAAATGCAGGCGAGAGGAATACGGGAAGGGATAGAGGGAGAAGGCAGTNATATAGATATTATATGTATGTCGATAGATTTCACGTGGGAATAAGGAGAATCATTCCACCCCCACTCTCCAGCTACTGCCTGCTCCCACCTCACTGTATTAGTGTGGCTCGTCCCAATTTTCTTCTTTGTTGTTTTTACTCCCGATGTATTCCGGAGCTCTTCTCCCGGATTTCAAAGAGGCAGCGCCCGGTGTTTGGGCGCAGCGGCGGCTCTGCCTTCCAGGTGCAATTACTTTGCAACACAACTTTGTCTGGTGCGGTGCCTTTCATGGCAGCAGCCGGGAAAAAGGATCTGGGGGGGTGTGGTGGGGTTGGGAGANGAGAAGAATCCGGGGGGAGGGATGGGAGGAGAAGGCAAAGGAGAGGTATCCAGAGAGGAATGGAAGGAGAAAAGCAGGGGAGATGAACGCCGGGATGGGTGGAAGGAGAAGGCAAAGGAGAGGAATCCGGAGAGGGATGGAAGGAGAGGCAGCGTTTGTGTCCCAGTTCAACACAGCAGCGCTACCAGTGACACCTTGTCACCCCCCGAAGCAGCTGCCAGGGTGGGTGGGATGGATTTGGAGGATGTGATGTTCTTCTGGGACTCTGCTTCCCTCTGATGTTCCTCTTGGGCGACCTTAAGTCTGTGCCACGGATGACCAGGTTTGGTTTCGATGCCCTGGGCGGATTTTATCCAAGCAGCAGAACAAGTCAGGTGCTCCCGCAGACGCTTTAGCAAACCCTGCTGAGCATTCCCAGCATTATTTCAGTGTTATTTTGCAAACCCTTTTCCTCACCTCCCCGGATCGCAGATCGCCGTCTGTTAATGGGGAGCAGTGGTGGAACATTGCCTTCGCAGAGGGTTGCAGGATACATCGGTAATTACGAGGCGCTCAGGAAGGGCCATAATGGGGCCAGCCGTGAATTGTGGCAATGCAAACACTCCGTGACAATCTCTGCGCTGCCTCGGAGGGTCCGTCTCGAATTCGAACGCGTTCCTACGGCTCCAGCTGCTCGGAGATGGGTCTGCTTAACGCGACACAGCTCCGATAGCCCGAGGGTATTTTTGGGTCTGGGTCAGACTCGGTCACACCAGGTTAAGGGTCCTTCATGGTCCCCGTCTCGGGGGTCCGCGTCCAAAGTGCTTAACTTGTGGGGACAGGAATATTCCGTGGAAAGAGAGGTGGAAGGCCTCTCTAGTTAAGGATTTTGTCGGTGATCCTGGTTATCCGGCCCTGGCCGAGCACACAGCCTGGGACAAATCCACAAACGTCTTTTCCTGGAGGCAGAAACACGCAGTATCAGCCTGTCTCTCCTCCAGCTCCTTATGTCAAAATAGAAGCTTTTTATAGAATCCCAGGCCGGGTTGGGATGGAAGGGACCTTAACGCTCATCCAGTCCCACCCCTGCCATGGCAGGGACACCTTCCACTGTCCCAGGTTGCTCCAAACCCCGTCCAACCGGGACTTGGGCACTGCCAGGGATGGAGCAGCCACAAATTCCCTGGGCAGCCTCTGCCGAGGTGTCACCGTCCTCACAAGGAAAAAATTCTTTCTTATATCAAACCTAAATTTCCCCTCCTTCAGTTTGAACCCAGACAATGAATGATCTCCGCTTATTGTAGGCCCTCAATCACAGCATGAAATTCCCTGTAATCACCACCATCATCCTCGCTATTGTCTCATGAAAGCGAGAGAGAGAGAAAAGAAATAACCCCGACCTTGTCTTTTAAAAACGTTGTTATTGTTTTCCGGCAATTGTTGGCTCGTTATGCCGGTGCTTGAGTTAAAGGGAGAGAGAAACAGGCTGGAAATAAGCTGAGGAACAGCCGTGTTAAAGCGCTTTGCACCGGAGCTAAAGGACTCCGGGGCCGGGTAATTAAGGAGCCCAGCATCCCCCCCGCACCCGGGAATTGTGTTTCTGCCTCAGGTGCTTCTCTGCATGTTCAAAGTGCACAGGAATGGATCAAACAGGATTTACTCCTTCCTGCAAGGGCTGCCTGACAAGCCGGGATTATGCTCTGGGAAAGCATCTGATGAGGAATGAAATGAGACATGGCAAAAAGCGTTCCTTAGAAAAATACAGGGAAGGGGGAAGGGGGAAGAGGGAAAAGGGAAAAGAGAAGGAACAAATGAGGATATTGTCCAGGCTTCACGACCAGCTGGCTCTTTGGGTGACACGGGGATGGGAACAGTGGCCCGTGTTCCCACCCATTAGGATGGCTGGGAACAGCCAGTGTTCCTGGCCTGAAGGAGCACTGATGTTTTGGGTTGATTCTGAGAGGGGCTTGAAGCTAAATTTCCCATGAGTCCGGACCTGCCAGGTGGGCTGGTGTCTCCTGTAATATTCCTGCCGTGACTTTCTGCCCTTGGAGCCCGTCTCTGGAGCTCTGCGAGTCCCACCAAGCAATCTTAGATTTCGGTGGGTTGAGGATGGAGCCTGCAGGAGAAGGAGAGCCCTTATCCCAATAAGATGTGCTGAATTCAGGGAGGCCATAAGGGGAAGGGGGAATCTCTGCAAACAGTCCTGTCTGGGCAAACAGCCCTGTCCTGATCCAGGGCACAGCCACCCACCCTGGGGATGCTCTCATCCCTTTCCCTCTCCTGCCTAGCAGAGGGTGACACCTTAACCTCTGCACACAGCTGGAGGTGAGCTCTGTGCTGTGCTGGGAGCAAGAGCTGGAAGGCACGTGCCACCTTCCCAGCTGGAATTCCCGTGCCAGTGCCGGCTCTCAGAGGGCTGATGAGCTGCCGGTTGTCTCTTGGTAGGAGTTGTCATTTTGGAGGCTTGGAATCCCCACCAGGACGTTGTTTTCCCTCCTTCCATCTCTCCTTCCTCCCCCAGCCCGGTTCCTGGCCCCACGGGGTGTCTGCTGAGCCCAGCTGGGAGCTCAGCCACCAGCAGATAATTGACTTCGGAAGCGTTTCGCACGAGATCTGGGAAGAAAACAGGGGGGAACTATGTTATTTTACAACCTTGATACTCCTGACCTCATTGGAAACAAATAGGCACACAGCAGCCTGGAGCAGGGGGATGCTGCGTTCGGTGGCCAGGCCGGGACGGGAGCGCGGGGCTGTGCTGGCCTCGCACGGCCCCGGCCGGTACTACAAGGCTCCGCCGCCGAGCGAGATGCTCGGGAGGATGCGCGGGGCGCTGGAGCATCCGAAGGCAGAAGGACAGCCCCGTTCTCCTCGCCATTCTGCCGCTGGGGGCTCAGGTGCGGTGCCAGACCCGGTGCGAGGTGCGGGGCTTTGCTGTGCCCCGGGGGGCTCCAGGGGGATCTCAGCTCCCACGGGATGCGGCAGCTGAAGCAAAGCCCCTCCACGTGCCACGATCCAGCTGTTGCACCCGCAGCTGGGTGCGCTGACACCCTCCTGTGCCCCATTCCCCGGGCCCGGGGGGTGTTGGGGGTGCTGTGACCCACCACCACCGACCGGAGCCTCCGGGGGACCCAGGGCACCTTGGCTGCCCCGGCCTTCCCCGTCCCTCTCTGCCATCTGTGCCAGGGTCGTTAAAGGTGTGAATTAGTGCTTGTCGTGGGCACTACTTAAAGGTAATGAAGTTTACTTGGCTGGGTAAATTACCAGCTCTCTTTAAATGGCCCTTTTTTTCCCTTCATTACTATGCAGATGTATGCTAATGAGATGGTCTCCAAACACAGCTTTGATGACCTTCTAATTTTTATTTATTTATTTACTTGACGAAGCAGTTTTGGCTGGCAGTGTAATTTAATTAGCAGCTCCATTTCGGAGCCTGCCTGGCAGCCTGGGGAGAGGAGCTGGGGCTGCAGAGGGGCTCCTGGAAAGGAGGCAGGGGGCTGGCCCCAGAGCTGGGGGTCACAGAATCCTAGAATCGTGGAACGGTTTGACTTGGAAAGGACTTTAAAGCTCATCTCATTCTACTCCCTCCCACGGGCAGGGACAGCTTCCACTATCCCAGGTTGCTCCAATGTGGCCTGGCACCCTAAATTGGACAATTTTAGGGATGGGGAGCCTGCATCCTTTCTGGGCAGCGTGTGACAGAGCCTCACCAAGCTCACAGGGAAAAATTTCTTCCTAATACCTGATCTAAATATCTCCTCTTTAGTTTAAAACCATCCCTCCATGTCCTGTCAGTCCATGCCCTTGTAAAGTCACTCTCCCTCCTTTTTGCAATCCTACTTTAAGTACAGGAAGATGCAGCAGGAAGGCTCTGGCCTGTCAGGACTGCCCAGGGGTGTATTTAGGGAGTGGCCGTGCTCTGGTGGGATTAATTACGTGAAGTTTCAAGGGTCCTACGGAAGGAGAGTGCTGTAAATATGCTGAGTAAGAGGAAATCTTCGCATCTGGTCAGAAGGAGGGCACTGCAGGGAGCATCTCCTGCAGGCAGAGGCAGCCTGTGCCGCGCTGCCAGCTGTCCCCTGCCTGGGTGACCGCTGCCAGTTCAGTATCGGGGCGTGGGGAGCAGCCCTGGGGACAGAGCAGCCCTGGGGACAGAGCAGCCCTGGGGACAGGGACCGCCTGAAACGCCTCTCGCACAGCACCAGCCTGGCTGCAGTGAGCGGCAGCCCGGGAGGAGCGTCCCCCGCAGCTCTGCTGGTAGATCTGGAATGTCTCTCCTGCAAGGGAACGTGTGGCACCGCAGAAATCAGGGACTGGCTCGGGAAGTCAGGTGCCCGGACGTGGATAGGCTTGAGGAAGAGCCATTTCCCAAATTCCTCTTCTGCTGGCCGTCCCCTCCTTTCCCCACCTGCTTCTCTGTCGTGCTGCTTTGCCCCTTTCCCACTCCCACCCCCTGCAGCTGTCTCCCAGCCGCAGAGCATCGCTGCTCCTCCCCTCCATCCCCCGCTGGAGCGGTGCCGGGGGGGCCCCGGGGGTGCCCAGACACGGCAGCTCCAGCTGCTGCTGTTTAGGTTTAAGTGTTTACATTTGTTTATCACAAAGACGCCCCTGAGATTTCCTGGCGCATCCGCAGGCTGGGCCGGAGAGCTGAGCGAGGAAACTCATGGAAGCCGTTTGTCAGCAAAAACGCCCCCCAAAAACCAGCCCCAAACCCAGCACCCGGCTGTGTCCTCGGCGTGGAGGTGCAGGGAACAGAGCTGGGCGCCTGGGTGGGGGCTCTGGGTGATCTGGGACCCCCCAGCTGGGGCCAGGCAGGACCTTCCCATGTTTTTTGGGTGCTTTCAGAGTTCGACCAGGTTGCTGGCCCCGTGGTTCCCTTGCAACTCTCACTGGCAGAGCCTGCCATAGGGAGAATAATAATAATAATGATAATATTAATAACAAGAATAACGCTCTGGCAGGGATTGCAGCCTCTCCTGCCCATTCGTTCCGCCTGGTTAGAGGCTAATGGGAAAGCCAGAGGAGGGGACCACAGCCCAGAGGAGCTTGGCTAGATGGAGCCTCCCGTAGCATCCCTCATCCTCAGGGATCCAGAGCAAGCCCAGGCAGGGATCCCAGCAGTTCTGTGCACACAGATGGTGCTGCTGGCCAGGGAAGAGCCTGGAAATGTCGGTGCTGTCCTCCAGGGGGTACAAAGTGCTCAGGGTGTGAGGTGACAGGGATGAGGAGTCCCCCCGCCCCCGTCCCTGTGGACTCCCAGCTGCAAAGAGGATGAGCCACCCAAGCCCCTCTCATTGTTTGCTTTTCAAGCTCCCCACGCTCTGTGCAGTAAAAGCAGCCGGGTGCCAGGTGGGCAGAGAGGAGGTCGCACAGCCCTTCCGGGCCTCTCATCCCCCGGTTTTGTCCTCAGCCAGGAGCTGGGGAGCACAAAGCCGTTTCCCTGCAGCCCTGGGCTGGGCCAGCGCCGGGCTGCTGGCAGCAAGGAGGTAGTTCAAACTTTTATTGGCGTATTCATGTCCTCCGATTGACTGATAAACTGGCTCCTCATTATGTTTTTGTGTTCTACTCGTCTTTTTAATTAGCCTAAGGGCCTCATTAGCAGCAGCAGCAGCAATGACTCTGTGATCAGCCTTGCCTGCCATCCAACCTGCATAATGTCGCACAGGCTCCGTGCAGAGGGGTTACCTGTGAAGTGCCACCCCCTCCTCCCCAGGCCCCTGTCCCCGAGGGAGAGGGGCTTGGGGACAGTCCTGGAGCGGGATGGGCAGTGGCAGTGCCGGCTTCATCATGGGATGCTGCAAAGAAAGAGGCTGCAAGTGTCAAAACGCTGCTCAGAGCTTCTGCATCCTCTGCTTTGCTCCTCTCCATTCCCCATCGGGGGGTGGTTTTATGCCTCAGTTTCCCTCCCCGAGCCCCTTCCCCTCCTGCCCTCAGTTTCAGAGGAGGGTGAGGATCCCTCTGGCAAGAAAGGCTGTAAATTCCTCCCGGACCTGACTTCTGCCCCCGACTTTGCTGGAGGAAGCCAAAGCCTGTGGTGCCTGCAGCAGCCAGGGAAGGCCCTGCCTCGGCAGCCAGCTGGTGCCCCCTTGCTCTGCCTGTGCCATCAGGCAGCCAATTAGCAAGAAATTAATATTGTGATTAGCAAATATTATGATTTTCTATCTGAATCTGTAATAAGCTGATTATTCACTCGTGAGTAGAAGCCAGTGCTGGTGGATGAGGCTGCCTTTACCCTGCCGGGATGGAGCTGGGCAGATCCAGGAGCATCACCCTGCCCGGAATGGGGGATTCCAGCCCGGGCTCCATCCCCAGTGCCGGAGGGGGGAGCAGGCAGGGCTTGCTGCAGGAGCGTGCAGGGCTGCAGCCCGTCAGCAGATGGCAATGCCCTCCTGCTGCACGGCACAGCAGCCTGGTGGCACCTTGGGGACATCGGGGCTGGTGGGGACCGCCCTCCCCAGGCAGCACCGCCCTGCCTGCAGCAGCTGAGCAGTCCCACAGGGACAGGAACGGGCTCGGCGTGCTGAGCTGAGCTCTGGTTCTTCATTTTCCGGCATGTGTGTTCCTGCTGCAGCTCTCCATGGGCTGGGGCTGCTCTTCCTGCTCACCTCAGAGCATCCGTGGTGCTCCTCCCCAGAGGGGATCACAGAATTGTACAATAGTTGGGGTTGGAAGGGACCTTTAAAGGTCTCCAGTGCAATCCCCTGCTGTGAGCAGGGAGACCAAACCAGGTTTCTCCAAGCCCTGTCCAACCTGGCCTTGAGCACTCCCAGGGATGAAGAGTCCAGCAGCTCTCTGGACAATCTGCTCCAGTGTTCTACCCCTCGGACTCGCTGTGATTCCCCCATCAATTTTATTAGTTTTATTAGTTTTGACTTAAATGTCTAGGTTGATGTGGGACATCAAAATCTGCTTTTCCTTTGCGTTGCCTGTGCATTTCTGATCTCATGGAAAACATCCTGCATTTAGGTGTTTATCCTTCAAAAAGACATTGGCAAACTTCCCCCCCTTGCAGCTCCCAGAATACTGATGAGGTACGAAGAGAGAATTTTCTCTGTGTTGTTAAAGAGAGATTTTTTGCTCTGCTTGGGGAAACTGAGGCACACACAGTGATTTCTCAAAGCCAAGGAAATAGAGCATGGGAAGCAGGAGGAGAAAGCAAAGTTTCATGGACTAAAAACTCTGTGCTCTCCCTGGACCTGTTCTGTGCCAATCTGAGATGGCTCAGTTTTGTTCTCTTGCAAGAAAATACTCCAAAATGACCCAGATATGATAATTTATGACCATGTCGTGCTCTGAGATTTCAGGTGAACAGGGGCCAGACTTGGAAGTGCGGGGTTTTATTCTGCACAGCTCCGTACGTGTGAAATAACCCGTGGTTTAGGCTGGTTTTCCATGGAAGAGGGAGCTGAGCACTAGATGGCGAAAATGAGCCGTGGAAAAGGCCTGTGGTCCTCACCACACCATCCTCCCCTCCCTCACCTACCATTCTCCCCTCCCTCACCTGCCATCCTCCCCTCCCTCACCATCCTTCCCTCCCTCACCTCACCATCCTCCCCTCCCTCACTCACCATCCTCCCCTCCCTCACCTCACCATCCTCCCCTCCCTCACCCCAGTGTTTTTTCTGAGGATTTGGGAAAAAAGACTAGATAATTTGGGGGAGAACATGATTTCTGCAGCTGCAACTCTTCCCTGAGCTTGAGCACCCTCAGTCCAGGATGTGGTGGCTGTGCAGGTGGTTCAGCTTGGCCCTCCTGCTCTTCTCCTCCCTCCCTTGCTCTGTGATCCCCCCAGGCCTGTGGCTCACACTGGGTCCCCTCCAACCCCACTTGCAGGTCTGAGGCCGGACAGAACTCGCTGCAGCACTGGGAAGTGCTGAAGGGGTTGGAAATGGGAATGGTGAAAGGCTGGTTGGAGAAGGGGTGAGAGGATGTTCTCCAGTGCTGCCAGGCACAGACTTATCCTGGCCTGCTTAACCTGCTGTGTGGGAAATCACTGCACCTCTCATGGGCATCGTGCCACCCCCGCCCATCCCAGGGCATCTCCAGGCTGGATCCTTGGGGATTTTCCTTATAGGTGTGGGTTGTTTTTTCTGCCAGCTCTACACTGTCCCTTCCCCCTGCGCAAACACACAGAGCATCTTTGTAGAAACAACAAAGCACCGTCATCTCCTCTCCTTCCTCCTCCTCTCCCACCCGACGCCGGTACCACCGGGGCTTTGGATGCCTGGGGCCTCTCCCTCCCTTTTGGGGGCAGGTGCCTGGCAGCGCTGGGCAGAGCCCTTCCCGCCAGCCGTGGGCAGAGCAGGCTCCTGCTGGTCAGCCATTTGTCTGCTCTCCTGCCACCAGGCTCTGCCGAGCTGGAATCTCTCCTCCCCGGAGCGGCCTCTCCGCGTGTGTGTTTACGACCTGCGCCTAAGGCGTGTTTCCTCCCGCCGAGAGTTGGCCGCGGCTCTTGCAGCTGCTTTTCCTCCCGGTGCCAAGGCTGGAAGGAGCCTGCTGCATGCTAAAGCTCCGCAGTCCATCCCAGCAGGAAGCAGAGGGAGGCTCAGGGAGGGCCGTGTGCCCGGCTGTTTGTCTGTCCGCCCTCAGAGCCGCCCGTCTCCGCGGCCTCTCCCTGGCGCGCACAGCCCTGATGTTCCCTCCTGCACGAGGGACAGGGAAAAGGAAGGGAGAAGCTCAGCTTGGAGGGAGCTCTGAGCAACTTGTGAAAATTTGAGTGAAAGTCGTGTGAAATTTGTCCCTGCCCGTGGCAAAAGATTGCGACAAGGTGGATCTTTAAGGTCCCCCGTTGGAATTCTGGAAACTTAGATTTTGGGGTTTTGGTGTATAGTAATACACCTGAGTCAAGATGGAGGGTTTTGGGTGTTGTCTTTGTCATTCTTCACCTTCTTCTTCCTCCTTCTTCATGGGTTTGGGTGGTTTTCTGTAACTGGGTGGAAAAGGTCCACATTGCAGGCCTTGGGTGGTCATTATTGGGTCAGAAATATAAATAATAGAGGTGTCACCTCATTATTGGGTAATTACTACTTAAATAACCTTACAAAGAGTTAGAAGCTCTCCATTTTACCTCGTTTCTCTGACTTGCTAGTTGGAGCTCGCGCCTCGTGAGACTGTACATAGATAAGAAACAACAAACACCCAAGTCCAGACTTGAAATCTACGTTTCCCATGTCTTAATCCTGACCTTGGCAGAGAAAAAGAAACCAGAGCTGTAACAGTCCCCTTCCAAGCCAAAGCATTCCCTGATGCTGTAATTCTGTGATAAGCCCCAGTGCAAGCCCTGGAGCCAGAGGTATCCATGACTTTAGAGGAAGCTCAGGAGGGCTGACATCGCCTCCAGAGCAAGGAGTGGGGTGTCTACACAGCAACAGGATTTTAATGGGGGATAAAATGAGAGTGGAAGTGGGATGGGAGAGGTGCTGAGCTTCTTCTTCAAAGCAGCGCTTATCCAGGGAATTTATTTTCTGCTGCGGATTTGCCTCCATCAAGAATTGAATTCAGAATTTCAACTTCCTCGCCGTTTTTTGGGCTTAAATTACAATTCTCTTGTCGGCTGCTTTGCCTGAAACTCTGGAATATGTGGACCCAAACTTCCCCAAAGGCTGAGCAGTTATAAATGCATTAATGCCCTGTCCCAGACCATGTCAGGGGAGGTGACAGCGTGCCTGGTGACGCTGCAGGAGCGACACTGCACAGCCAGGAGAACAAAAGGCAGCTTGGTGGGGACATGGGGACTCTGATCCAGGCTGAGTTAGAGACACCAGCTCTGTAATCACTGGCAAAAAGGGGATTAAGAAGGGGCTTCGTTGAGGGCTTACACATTTCTGAAGGGAATTGAGCGGATTGATGCCACGAGACTCTTTGAGCTCGTGTCAGATTAGAGGAACAAGTGGGCATCAGTTTAAGCCAAGATGCTGCAAAGCAGGACATTAAAGGAATTTAGGTGAATATATATATATATTTAAAATATTTTTCTGTGTGCTGTGATTAGTTAATCTAAGCCATTGACTACCCAAGGCAGCAGTCAGAGTAATCAGTGCAAACGACTTTAAAATGAAGCCAAGTTGGTAATTAGCGATAACAAATGTCATGTCAGGAGAGCGGTGGCTTGGCTCGACGGCGCTGGAGCTTTGTGAAGATTGTCCAGACCCTGTGTCCAGCCAGCGAGGGAGGAGGAGGAGCAGGAGAACCTGGTGATGCAGAGGATGTTGGGCCATGCTAACTGTGTCCCACTCATCTCTGTGCGGGTGAATTTATGGGGTTGATGGTGTCTGACCGCCCTTTTTGGGCTGCTTTTGGGGTGCTAAGGGGTCATTACTTGGAGAGGAAGCAGAAGGGTGAGGGAGGCACAGCCGGAGAGTAGCTGAGCAAGTCGGCTCAAACACCACGGCGACTTTGAGCTTGCCATCAGCAGGTTTCAGAGTTAACATCCCTCGGTGTGAGTGCCTGATAAGACATCTGACGTTCAGCTTAGCACCGAATCTCCTCTGTCTGCTGCAATTCAGTGCAAACACAGCCCTTTCCTGAAGGGAGGCACGGTTTTTGCCTGTTTGTGAAGTGCACAGCAGGGCCCTGATTTCAGCCTCTATCTCCAGGGCTCACTGGAACAAAAACAACATCAGAAATCCTCGAGTTTTGTAATGACCATTTTTACAAAGTCTCTTGCAGTTGCGCTTGAATTTTTTTTTTTCTTTTTTTTTTTTTTTTTTTTAAGTTGCTCTGTGAATAAATTGAAAGCAGGATACAAACCACAGCCAGCCCCCCTGGAAAGTGTCACCTTCACAGTGACGCCGACCGTGGCGCTGACAAAATCTCCTGTCGGGTGCCGCGCTGGCAGATGGCAACGTCCGCTGGGACGGAGCAAACGAGCAGAGAGAAAATCCTGCAAAGAAACAGCCAAAACAACCCTCATCCACCCCGGAATGGTGTCCACTGGGAGAGGGGAATGCTGCCGCAGGGTGTAACATGAACCCGCCCAGCTGGTGTCTGCCGAACCCAGGTAGTGACAGCACAAAGGGAAATGGGTTTAAATGGACAGAGAGTGGGGTTAGGTGGGATTTTAGGAGGGAATTCTTCCCTGTGAGGGTGGGGAGGCCCTGGCACAGGGTGCCCAGGGAAGGTGTGGTTGTCCCATCCCTGGAAATGTTCCAGGCCAGGTTGGATGGGGCTTGGAGCAAACTGTTCTAGTGAGAGCTGTCCCTGCACAGGGCAGGGGCTGGAACTGGATCAGCTTTAAGGTCCTTCCCAACCCAAACCAGTCGGGGATTCTACAGTTCTAATCCCAGCCACCTTCCCAACAAAAGCAAAGCCAGAAGCAGCCTGGGAGCGTTTTATCTTCCTGTTCTTCCCTTTCTTTTTCTTTCCCCCATCCCTGCTCATTCCTTGCTGTGACTCCAGCAGACATCTGATGAAGTGAAGGAATTTATACTGGCCAAAGTGGAATGTATGAGGCTGATTGCCTTCATCTTATTACCCTTAATGGGAGCCCATGGAGATAAATCCTCCTGGATCCTGATGGAAGCTTACCTTTGAATATCTGGCATGCAGTGTGAGTTATGGGAATGCTGAGTCTGGGGGAAGGGGAGTCACACGTGTCACGTGCTGCAAAGCACAGGAGTTAAAGTGCTCCCACGGGGATTTAGGAGTGGTCCAGGTGAGACACACAGATGACAAATCTGGGCTGGATTTTTGTATAGGTGGGTGTTCAGTGGCTGCTTTTGTGGGGGATCCCCCTGCCCTGGTTATGGTGGTGGCCCCATGGGTGGTGGTCTGGGGGTGGTTTGTCACCCCCACTGTGCTGGGTCAAAGGGGACGGTGGGAGCCACCATGCTGTCCCCACATCTCTGCTGGAACAGGTCACCGGGAGAGGTTGTGGCTGCCCCATCCCTGGCAGTGTCCAAGGCCATGTTGGATGGGGTTTGGAGCACCCTGGGACAGTGGAAGGTGTCCCTGCCCATGGCAGGGGTGGAATGAGATGAGGTTTGAGGTTGCCTCCATCCCAAACCATTCTGGGATCTGTCCTTGTTGCTGGCCATGGGTGGCCATTTCCTCTATGGATAGCAAAAGGAAAGGAGAAACCATTTCCCAGGGCTGTCAGAGCTACAGTCCTGCTGGTATTTACATTTTTTTTCCCCAATAAGCCCTGAACTCCCTGGCTAATTAAATAGCAAGTGGCTATTAAGCTCTTGCCTAGGACTAAGGTTTAATAAGGCAGTAATAGGCGCTGTGTGTTTGTACGTGTGTACCCAGCCTGAGGTGGGAAACCTCAGCCCAGGTGCTCTTTAAATAGTCAATAGTTATTTATTAAACATGGGGCAGCTATCCAGAGAAATTTAAATTAAAGGCCTGGCTGTGAGATGATCTCAGATTTAAAGAATTAAAGGGTTAGCAGCCTAGCACGGCATGCACTGGAATCCTAAACCTGCATTCCTAAAACTGGAATAGCAGAAGGAAGCGACACATTGCCATTTAATTTGTGTGAATTCCCTGTTTGCTCTGCAAATACCAGCGAAGGTTAATGTTTTTAAAAGTTTTGGGCTGGCTTCTTTCCCTCTGATGACAGTCTGGGTGTGGAAAAGCCCAAGTGACAGCTCTCCTGGTGGTGTTGTTTCCCACTGGAGCTCTCCAGCTGCTGTTCCTTCCTTGGACTGGGCTTATGGGCACCATATATGAAAATCATTGGAGTATGTGGCCCTGATTTTTCTAAATCTGAGACATTTCAGCCTGATAACAGCTGCTGAACGTTCCCAAGGGAAGAATTCTTGGGAGGCTCTTTCTCAAGACAAATCTTTGTAAACAATTGCTCTTGTTTTTTCAAAACAATTCTGTGTAGTTGTGCCTTTGTGTTTCTCTAAGCTTGGCCAATGGAACCAGAGAGGTGTCAGTCCTAGGGACCAATAATATCCCTCTCAGCACATCATGTTAGAAAAGGGCTGAATGAGTTGTAAATAAAGCCTTCTGATCTTTCTTCTATCTTCTAGTCAAGCTTCTTCATTTTGTGTCCAACAGCGACAGAATTATGGAATGATTGGGGCTATAAGGAACCCTAAAGCTCATCCTGTTCCACCCCCTGCCATGGGCAGAGACACCCTCCACTAGACCAGGATGCTCCAATTCCTGCCCAACCTGGCCTTGGACACTTCCAGGTGTCCTTGGAAGTGTTCCAGGCATCCACAGCTTGTCTGTGCAGCCTGTGCCAGGGTCTCACCACCCTCCCAGGGAAGGATTTCCTCCTAAAGAGGATCCTCTTTTCTTCAAGGGCTTCACCAAAAAGATGATGCTCAGTACCCTACAAGAGTAGAGGAGGAGGGAATACCTCAATTAGGGTGGAAAATTGCATCCATGGATGGATGACACCTGCTCAGGGCATGGAATGAGTTTGAAATACAAACAGGAAGATCTGCTGGTCCTAAAGAGCTTTTCCATTGCCCCGGGGCTCACTGCCCACGGAGAAGTCCTGGAGATAAAGTTAATAAAGTTAAATAAAGTTAATCAGCTCTCAGCACCGTTTTCCCATTCCTTGGCTTCCCTTTCCAGCCGTAGTGATCCTCACTTCATTTCTCATTCCGTTTTCCTCCAGAGGGGGATGGGATGCCTCTGTCCTGCTCACACTTGAGCCAGATGCTTTATGACATCTGGGGGCTCACAGAGCTCCCCCCCTGGAGCTGCTTTTCCTCTGGGTTTGTCTTCCCTGCTCCGGCAGCCAGCAGGGAGCTGGTTCCCAACGAGTCAGCTGTGCCTGCAAGCACCTCGCTGTGTGTCAATAACTTTGCTACAGTTGGTTCAGCAGTGCTCCAGGAAAGGAAGGGAAAAAAAAAAAGCAGGAGGAGTGTGGGAGTGGGGAAAGAGCCTTAACTGCTGCTGTTTATCCCTCTTATTTTCTGTTCATTTTATGCGGTTTCAAACACAGCCGACACTCACCTGGGTCCATTAATGGAAAATAAAGGTCAGGGCTGGAGGCAGCAGTGCTGCCATCCCTGGCTCCCATGTGATGTGTGGTGAGTGCCAGCGCTGCAGGATTTTCCATTTCAGTCTCATCTGGGGGGACCAACTGGGGCTGAACTGGCTCCGAGCACCGGCGGCTCCCAGGAGTGGGGACAGCACCAGGCAGGATGAGTCCTGGTCACTCCCTGGCCAGGCTGGATGTTCTGCAGTGTATCTCCCTGCATGAATTGTGTGGTTACATTTAAGAGCCAATTTCAACCCTGTTTCAAGGATTTAGGGTCATACCAGACAAGCTGCGCCCCAAAATCTCACTTGTCCTGAAATGTTGCTATTAACCTTCTCCCTAAAGCAGATTTACTGTTTTTAAGGATTCAAACAAGATGAAGTTTATTTGCTGGTGTGCTGGTGGTTTCAGGGTGGGTCCCTCTGTTTCTCCAAAGTGTCCCAGGAAGATGATCAGCTGGAATATTGCCCGTGAGCAGCATGAGTTGCTGACACAGGTCTAGAATCTGGGCCTGAGGCTCCTGGACTCCATCCAAGTGGGAAACGCGAGGATTTTGTCAGGGTGATATGGAGGGCTTGAAACCGTGCTTGGGTGTTGGCCAATGTGTCCAAGGAGATAAGGCACTCTCCTCTTTCAGGAATTATGCAGTATGGACTTTAATCCTTTCACATTTTGCTGGTCATTTGGCCTGCAGATTCCATCTCTCCCCAGAAAATTAGGGAATCCTCTATGTGTCCTTTGGGATTTGCCTTTTGTTTTTCTTCCCCTGGAATCTGCTGCTGGGCTCCACGCAGGGCAGCAGGAGATAGTGGAGCAGTGGCTCTGTTTCCCCATGAAATGATCCCGGGCCTGTGTAGGGCTCTGGCAGCCCTGTCACCTTGCTGTGCCTCTCACACCTCACTCAGCTCTTTGCTTTATTGCCTTTGATGTGCAAACCTGACCAAACTACGGATCCTGAATAAAAGAGCCAGGAGCAGCAGGTTGGTAGGAGCTGGATGACAGCAGCTGGAGCAAACCTGGTGGGCAGCAGACCCTTACAGAGCAGGAATTTTCCCCTCCTGCCTCCCACCAGAGCTGGATAACTTATTCAAGGCAGGCAAAAGCTGGGTTTTGTGCCTTGCCTTTGTATTTTCCTTTATTTGTGGCTTTTCCTCCTGGTTTTAGCTCAGTGTGAGGCAGCTCCTGCCTCTTCCTTTTGCACAGTGACTGGGTGATGTCTCTATCAGGCTTGTGCTGAGCATCCCTCCCCAGTGGGGCAGCACTCCCCCATTCCCAGCTCTCCTGATGTTTCCAAGTGACAAAATCCTCCTCCTGAGGCTCTGCACTCCAGATCTGACAGAGGGATGGGGAGAGGGGAGCTTCATTTCCAGGCTGGGTACAAAATCCGTGGTGCTTTATTCCTTCCAAGGTGCTCACCTCACTCTTCCCTGCTGTCAGGATGTTCCTGCTTCCTCACACCTCCCTCCTGCCTTATCTCCTAACTTGCTCTTGTGCAAGCTGTAAAGATCATCCCTGCTCCTCCAAGGAGCATCTCCAGGACTTCTCCGTGGGCAGTGAGCCCCGGGGCAATGGAAAAGCTCTTTAGGACCAGCAGATCTTCCTGTTTGTATTTCAAAGCACCAGTGGAGTGGCACTGGGATTTTTGCCAGAGTCTTGCTAGAGGGAAAGTTTTCTCTGGCTCAGTTCACACAACGAAGATTTCTCTTTCTTTTCCCCTCTCTGCTTTATTCTGATAGCTTTTTAACAGGATCAGCTAAATAAGCAGATAGAGTGTACCAGTTCACAGGCCCCTAGAGGTGAGGAGCCACTGCAGATTAAAGTGTTTTTGTGATCTCCAAAGCAGCTGTATTTTATATGCTGGCCCTGTTTTGCTGATCCTATTAAGGGGCATCGTGGAACACAGCACCCCGTGGCTGTGTGTGTCTGGCTCTCAGGGACCAGGGCTTTTTGGTTGTGTGGTGGATCTTGTGCCTTGCCTCACTGCCTGCCTTCCCAGACCCTCAGACTAAAGGTCTCTCCTTAGGTTGAGAGGAGATTTCCATTAGTTCAGGACTAAGTTCCATAAGGTCCTTTAGGAAAAGACATCCCCCACATCTTGAAGGTCACCCTCTGCTCTGGAGTGACTCTTAGGATGGAGGGAACTGTGACAGTTCAAGGGTCAGGCTGGAAATTTCTTAATTGTATTGATCCCTGTGTGGGATGCAGAGGGCAAGGTCAGGGGACATGTTCTGTCCCCTTTGCCAACTGTCCCATATCTCAGGGGAGTGTGGCTCCATTTCACCTCCCCAGTGCCCCCGAGGTGCATTACTGCTCTTCCAGCCCATCTCCATCCCTCCCCTGCTGCCATTGCAGCCCCTGGCCCAGGGATTGTGCAGAGATTTGAGGCGCCAGTGATGAGAGGCACGGATTTCCCTCCTCCTCCTCTTCTTGCACTGCTGAAAACCCAGTGTTGATCTGTGTTTTTAAAACCAGCTCTTCTGCAAAGTGCTGGGCCTGCTCACCCCGAGCCACCTGTCAGCTCCAGAGGAGCCTGCCCAGGGACCCCCTCTCACACTAATGAATAAGGACAGTAATTAATGATCATTGCTATTTGTGTTGAGGACTACAACTGCTGTCACTGCTGACTGCTCTGGCAATTACTAAGGCTGCTCCCTCCCCGCTCTGGTCAGCGGGAGAGGAGGAGGAGGAGGAGGAGGAGGAGTCACAGAGATCTCAGGAGTCACAGAGATGCACGGGGCTGGCCTTCTCCAAAGTGTCCCTCAGCATCACCTTGCTGAGTGTGGGAACAACCAGCAGCAGGTCCCCGTGGTGCTCCTGCCACCTCACCCTCCTCCTCCTCCTCCTCTGGGTATCAATCAGCCTGTTGGAGCTTTCCCAGACGGGTCTCACTTTCTGTTCCATCTCATTTGACACTTCATCAGCTGTAGACGGCACAGAGACGTGTCAGCTCCTGAGATCCATCCCCGACCTGCCAAAGGCTTGTGCTCCTTGGCAAGAAATGTGATTATTCTGCTCTGCAGCAGAGATTTCTCTTGGTGTTATCTTGGGGGAGGAAATCTCAGCCCCCATCCCATTTCCTTCCCCTCTTCCATCAGAGGCTTGGTGTTTATTCTGGTGTGATGGAGATGTGACTGTGCCTCACTGGGTTATGCACAAACTGACTCCTGCCATGTGAAAATCCCAGCAGCATAAAGGGATCCTGGTCCCAAGAGGGGGAAAACCCCTGTCTTCCCCTATGGAAGTGCTCTGAGCATGGAGATCTCTCTCTGACGCCTGCTCAGTGTGGAGGGAGAGGCTGGGCAGGTCCAACAGTGCCGCTCCAGGACCCTTGTGCCTTCCCATTCCATCCTTCCAAATCCAGCTGGAAAGATACTGAGCCACTCCCCAAACTCCCCTGAGACCCAGCTGCTCATCCCTCTCTGCAGCTGGTCCTCACCTACGTGTTCCAGCTGCTGTCTGGGTGACTGGTGGGAAGAGAGGAGAATTCTCTGTATTTTTCCACATTCCAACGTTTTCTGTGCGTGTGTGCTGCTGTCCCATAAACAGTAATGATGGACATTATGTTTTGGAGCTGTTTGAAGGGAGAACATAAAAGCTGATAGGTAAAAATAGGCTTTTCCATGCAAATTCCTCAGGAAATTAAACACAGCTCGGCTTTCAGCAGGTTTTGTGATGCCCCTTTCCATGGGGCTGCTGCTCCCACGGGCTCAGTTCCTCCCGTGGAGGTGGGATACCATCCCTGGGCTCTGCTGCAATCAGCTCAAACAGAGGAAAGGACGTTTTTGGAATTGTTGGCAGGTGGAGAAGCTAAAGGAGGTGAGGATTTAAGAGCCTGGATTCCTCCCGTTGCGTACTGGGGCTGTGACTTGCGATAACGCCCCAAGGCACCGACTGAAATGCACGTCATAAATTAGAACCAAAAATGTGATTACTTTGTCGCTTGGAAGACAAATGTGTGTGCCTGGGGAGTAACAAAGCAGGTTTGATTTGTTGTTGTTTGTACTATGTTTACTATTATTATAACTTATTCCAAATTATTCCAGTCTGGAACAGAGAGGAGGCTGTAGCTGGCAAACCTCTTCTGAGGGTGGGTTTGGGGAAAGGGCCAAATGCTGAGAAGCTGAGTGTCGTGGCATGAAATGGTCTTGAATATTGGGATGCTGGGGGTGAGATTTGGAAGGTCTGGAGAAGGTCTGGAGGGAGTTGAGTGGGGCTGGTGCACATCAGCTGGAGATCCTGACCCAGGAGTGCAATCACTGAGAGGGTGGGGAGGTCCTGGCCCAGAGCAGCTCTGGCTGCCCCTTCTCTGGAATTGTCCAAGACCAGGTTGGACAGGGCTTGGAGTATCCTGGGATAGTTGAATGTGTCCCTGCCCATGGCAGAGGTGGAACAAGATGATCTTTAAGGCCCCTTCCAACTCAAAATATTCTGAGATTCTGTGATAAAATAAATCAGAGAGAGTTGTCACCCCCTAAAGGGGACAGAGAGCTGAGGTGGAGCCCTGCTGGAGACTTGCCCACCCTGAGTAACCTTCAGCTCAGAGCTGAGTCCTTGACTTTGGAGCCAGCTTGGTGCTCCATCCCTCCCTCTGAGCAGCATCTCCCAGGGGCTGTGCCCCCCTGGGACCCTCCAAGCACCTGCCGGGATGAGTGACAGAGGATCCTCCCTTATTTCCTCCCCCGCAGGAGCAGAAATCTCCATCCCCCATCATTCCTGACTAGGGAAAAAAAGAAATGCAGCTTCTAATACCCGTCTCCACAGGAATCTCTAATGCTAAAGAGCTTAGAGGGAGCACTCATGACTTTGAGAAGAGTAAAAGCCTCCCTTGTCCCCTAAGTGGTGTCCGGCTCAGTGAGCCAACACGCTCTGATACCGTGGCAGATGGGTATTTCTAGCATTTGTTTTGATGATGAAAGTGTACATTGTGCTCAAAGATGCCCCCAGGACACATTGTTCTCTGGATAAAGGGATGAAAATTAAAACTAAGTTTCCTAGGTCAAAAGGACGCTCATTAAACCATTCAGGCCTAAGAGGAAAAAGAGGGGGAATAAAAAAAATAAGACCCAGCTAACAAAACCCAGCCCTTTCCTTAAAGGAAGGTGTGTGGGCTCTGTTTGTTGTGGGGTGTGCTGGAAAAGCTCACTTTGGATGATGATCTTGGTGCAGTGCACACTGCCCCCTGTTAGGGAGCAGGTTTGGGGCTGGAGTGCTGGAGGGGCAGAAAACCCTGGGGTAATTCTTATTTTAGGGTTGTATCCAGTGATGTTGTACCTGACACAAAAAGGCAAAGCCGTGGGGTTTAATCCAGGGGGAAAACACCAGGATTTGGCTCCTTGCATCTATAACGTGGTTCGAAGCCAGGGGTGTGGTCAGTCGATGGTGGGAGCAGCATTTCAGGAATGGGATCACCCCCTGCAATGCTGCAAGGTGTGCAGGAAAAGAGGGAAAAAAGGGGAGAAACTGGAGGAAAATGCAGATTTCCTTTAGTCGAGGGTCCAGGCAGGGGCTGTGCCTGCTCCCTCAGTGCCTGCTGGGCTTTGCCCTCCGCTTTCCAACCCCTTCACTGTGGAAGAACAAGCCAGGAGCCCCTTAAGAACCACATTTCCCTGGGAGAATGGAAAAACACCATGGTGGAGATGGAAATGCCAATCAGCAGGAGCGAGGGGAAGAGAGGAACAGCGTGTGGCCTCTGCAAATTGCAGGAAAAGTGACACAGTTATTCAGAGCCGCTTGGGGAGGGAGGGAGCTTTATGGATAGATGGGAAAAGTGGTCTCAGATTCCTTTTATAAGTGCATTATTGAGCCAGCACGGACAAATTGTTTCCCATTTTTGTTGCCCCGGTTTCCCCAGCTGTTGAAAATGGGACTGATTTTTCACCTGCTGCCTAACAAGGATGGCAGAGAAGCTTGGGTTGTTCTTGCCAAGCTCTTGGGCATTCCCAGGAAAGTGATGCCACGGAAAGGCCGGGCACTTTTGGGGCTCAGTACCAGGATCAGGCACTCAGCTGTCAGATTTAGGCTCTAAACTGTTGTTATCCCATTGGAAAATATGTAAAGGCCATCCAGGCCACCCAGATAATCATCCAGGCCACCCACCAAAATAATCAGATTTTGTTACTCACCATATTTAAGATATGAATTGGACAAAACCCAGTTTTGAAAGTGATCTCTCCCCACTCTCCTTCCCAGAAACAACCCCAGACAAACAATCCTGTTTGTTTTTCAGTGTGTCTCTTTTGGAGCTGCTGCTCCCCTCATCTGGGATTTGATTTGCCCTCCAGAGATCAGCAAAGAGCATCAAGTGTCATTTTAGTTCCCTCCTCTAGATCAAGGGAGAAGATTAATAGATGAGGCTTTCATTGTGTGTGTGCTGGAGTGTGGAGCTCTTGTTTCTCCTTAAACATTTCCTGCCTGGAATCAAATTTGGGACTCTCTGCCCCAGCGTTAACACCAAATTCCTCCTTTCTCCTCCCCAAAACCATATCAGAATTATGGATCCCCTTAGACAGCAGGAAATATCCTGGGGCTGCCAAGTTTTTCATCCTTTTCTCCATCCTCCATCAACCCCCATTTGTATTCTGTCATTAAAAAGGTTCCTTTTGATCTGGAAATTAATTTCCAGATAAACTCCGGCACACGGGAGCGTGCAGGGCTGTGTGCATCCATGAGCAGGAAGTGGTTTGGTGGCACCAGCTGCAGATCAATCCCAAATTCTGTGACATCCCTGAACCCCAGCAGCCCCAGATGCAACAAGTTTTTTGTAGGTTTAAACTCTTTCATGGAAAAATAGACATATAAGAACGTGAACATATATTTTTTAAAATTTCAATTCCCACCTCCATCCCCATTTTTTTCCAGGATTTTCCCTTTGACAGTGGCAGGGCTTTTTTTTTCAGGAGCTTCACATCTTTCTCCATGCAATATTTTTTCACCTGCTTCCAAAGCCAAGGCAGTTTTCCTGATGCTCCAGCTGATAGGGAGTCCTGCTGTAATCCCAACTTTCCTTTTCACTTTGAAGTGAATCTCTATTCAGGGTGGTTAAGCACAAAAGCTCCAAAAGGCAGCTGCTGAGGGCTTAAAAACAGGGAGAAAAGGGGGGAAAATAGGAAAAAGGCTGCAACTGCATCAATTTTAAAGTCCTTTTGTATGTTTAGGGCTGCATTCACCTAATGTGGATTGCCTGTGGAAAAGGGATCCCTTCACAACAGCAGTGAGACACGTGGGAGGGGAAGGTGTGGGGATCACAGAATTC
This sequence comes from Hylia prasina, assembly GCA_013397195.1. Classification (NCBI taxonomy): domain Eukaryota; kingdom Metazoa; phylum Chordata; class Aves; order Passeriformes; family Sylviidae; genus Hylia; species Hylia prasina. The sequence continues at coordinate 111,377 of VYXD01008201.1, read as the reverse complement.
CAGAATAGTTTGAGTTGGAAGGGACCTTAAAGCTCCATCCAGTCCCACTGGATGGGCAGGGACACCTCCCACTGTCCCAGGCTGCTCCAAGTGTCCAGCCTGGCCTTGGGCACTGCCAGGGATCCAGGGACAGCCACAGCTGCTCTGGGCACCTGTGCCAGGGCCTCAACACCCTCGCAGGGAACAATTCCTTCCCAATCTCCCCCCCATCCCTGTCCTCTGGCAGTGGGAGCCATTCCCTGTGTCCTGTCCCTCCATCCCTTGTCTAAAGTCCTTTTTTTGGAGCCCCTTTAGGCACTGGCAGGGGCTCTAAGTGTTCCTGGAGCCTTCTCTTCTCCATCTGAACTTCTCCCAGCCTGTCTCTGTAGGAAAGGTGCTCCAGCCTCTGGACTTGCCCCAGCAGCTCCACATCCTTCTGAGTAATGGGAAGGTGTGGGAATCCCAGAATCCAGGACTGGTTTGGGTTGCAAGGGCCCTTAAAGCTCATCCCATTCCACCCCCTGCCCTGGGCAGGGACACCTTCCACTATCCCAGGGTGCTCCAAGCCCTGTCCAAACCTTCCTTGGACACTTCCAGGGATCCAGGGGCAGCCACGGTGTCCGTGGGCAACACAAATTCATAAAGAAATTTCATTTCCTCGTGCCTCAGTTTCCCTTTCCCTGCTGTCACCTGGGCTTGGGAACGCTCTTGGGAAGAGCCCATGGACTGAGCACAGCCTTGGGCCATGCTGAGAACCTTAATCCAGACCTAAAAGGTGCTTTAAAAAATCCTCCCTGCTTGACTTTCAAGTGGATTTATCTGTAATTCACTCTCCATGTATGCACTAGGAAGGATTTGGGCTCTCAGAGGGTGGGTTTAGGTTTTTTTAAGACGTATTACTTTTTTATTCTTTAAAGGCAGCACACGAGGGGAAAAGCAGCTAAGTTCACCTTTAAGGATTTATTATCATTTCTCTAGAGCAGGTATTTACTGGGGGTACTTCTCAGAGGAAATGACTGTCGATTATAAAAAATAAAATAAAATAATAATAATAATAATAAAAAAATAAACAACCTCCCTCCTGAAGCCAGTAACCTTGTGGAGTGATGGATTGTCTTGCTGAAAGTGGAGTTAGGGAGAAATGGAGATGGAGAGGAAGAAATGTAGATACTGTAACATACTCCAGGGGGTCGGGAAAGGGATATGAATTATTAAGTAAAATTAATAATTGAAATAATTAACAGCTGCAAGAGATTTTTGTCCATCCTCCACATAATAGGGGAGCAATGTTTAGTATCAAGCTGTAGTAACCATGAGTAATTTGATGTTAATTAATTCGTTGGCTCGGTATTCCAAGCATTTATGGGTGTTTTCTTTCCTTATAAATATATTAATAAGTTTAAGTCATTCTACAAAAGTAATTTTGAAAATAATAATAATAAAAAAAGAGCCCTGGCAAATTCAAGTCATTTATTTTTGATCAGTAATTAAAATGGCTTTTCCCCCACTCTCATGTACATCAGAGGAAAATGGCTTTGTTCCAAGGAGCTTCTAATCCTTATTTTCCTTCCTCTGATAGGAATTTATATCATTTGTTATTTGGGCCCATATTTATGGATTATTTTTCATCGTGGGATTTTGGAGTCTGTTGCTGGAGCTCCTAAAGAAGGGAGGTTTTCCTTCCCCAGCCCCATCACTCTGAACCCCCGTGGATAATTCAGGAGAGACTGGAGAGGCTCTGGAAGATGGAGTTAAATGATGTATTTGGGGCAGATAAATTTGGGAGTGCTGGATGGGTGGGTGATGGATGTGGGAAGGAGGAGCCAAACCCCTCTGGAAGCCCTGCTGGGAGGGAGATCCATCTAGAGGGAGGTGCAGGGGCAGATGAATGGGGTGCAGTGGGGTTGGTTGCAATCCCAAACGCTCCTCAGCAGGGTTGGAGGTGCAGGATGCAGAGGGATACAGGGATCCCTGAAGGATGTGTGGCTCTAACAGGGCACAGCTCTGCTCTGCTGACCTTCAGCTCCATCTTTGGATTGGAAAGGATCCCAAATGTCCCTGTTTGGAACAGCAAAGGCGTCCAATACCTCTCCTGGGATCTGCTCCTGCTCACCTCACAGCGAAATACCACGACTTGCAGTGGTGTCATTGCTCTGCAGGAAAGGGTTGGTCTGGTTGAAGTCTGTGGGGTTTTCCAGGGGTTGGCAGCCTCAAACAGAACCCCGGGCCACGCTGCTGGAGGCAAATTCCCTGCCAGAGCTGAGGTGGCAGAGGTGGTGCCCTGTGTGCCTCACTTTGCTTCCACCAGGGAAACTGAGGCCACAGTGGGAGAAAAGGCTCGGGGCTCCAGGCAGCGTTGTTTTCCCTCTGGGATGTGGGGTGGGATGTTCAGGGTTTGGGATTCATTTGGGATGCTCCGTGTTTGGGATGTTCGGTGTTTGGGATGCACTGTGTTTGGGTTGCTCAGCATTTGGGATGCTCACAGTTTGGGATACTCAGCATTTGGGGTGTTCAGCATGTAGGATGCTTGATGTTCAGGATGCTTGGCATTCAGGATGCTCCGTGTTTAGGATGCTTGGGATGCTCAGTGTTTGGGATGTTTGATGTTTGGGATGCTCAGGGTTTACGATGCTTGGCATTCAGGGGGTTTGGCATTCAGGATTCTCCATGTTTGGGATGTCAGTGTTTGGGATGTCAGTGTTTGGGATGTCAGTGTTTGGGATGTCGGTGTTTGGGATGTTGGTGTTTGGGATGTCACTGGGATGTCAGTGTTTGGGATG
>VYXD01008201.1:96749-108468 GCA_013397195.1 Hylia prasina | reverse complement strand
TGTTTGGGATGTCACTGTTTGGGATGCTCCATGTTTGGGATGTCAGTGTTTGGGATGTCGGTGTTTGGGATGTCACTGTTTGGGATGTCACTGTTTGGGATGTCAGTGTTTGGGATGTCAGTGTTTGGGATCTCAGTGTTTGGGATGTCACTGTTTGGGATGTCACTGTTTGGGATGTCACTGTTTGGGATCTCAGTGTTTGGGATGCACACGGGCTGTGGCAGCAGATGGAGGCTGTTGGATGGCAAATGCCATCTCCATCCTCTGGGAGCAGCGGGATGTTGTCTGCAGGCAGCAGCAGCAGTGTCCCTTTGCAGAGCTCAGCACAAAATAGTGGAGCAGGGAAGGAACTAATTCCCATCCTCATGGGCAGATGGGAGCCAGACCTGTTTCTGGCCTGGCTGTGGGAGAGGAGGTTGCAGGGAGTTTGGATATCCAGGCTGCTTTGCAGCTGGGTACCAGGGGCAATTAAGGTGCTGAGCTGGAGGGATGGAGGGGGAATCTCAGGAGACAGAGCAAAGGGTGGGAAATCCTTTTCCCCCCACTCCAAATGCTGTGGGAGCTGCACGGTGCCTGGTGGCAGGGACCAGCTGCTCCTGCCCCAGGGAGTGAAAGCATTAAAAGTTGGAAGTTAAAATGATGGAGCTGAGCTGTAGCAGCAGAGTTCTGCGCATTTCTCCCACTCAGGGATTTGCCCTATATTTAATTTTTTTCCCTGACTGCTTTAGTGACTCTGTAAACGTTGCGGAGTTTTTGTGTCTTTTTTTTCCCCTTCCTGCTAGATGAAGTGGGTTTGGTTTTTATTGAATCAGTTCCCTCCGAGGATAGAGGTTGCGAGTGGATAAAACCTCTTTCAATCCCATAAAAATGCCGTCAGGGGATTCACTTAAATTTATTTAATCCTGTGCACTTTATCGCGGTCACTTCATCATGGCAGGTAAGTGGATGCTAATGGATCCCTTCTTTTTATGGCCTGCAGACTCTTGGAATTAGATCCCCCAGCTGCAAATCTCTCGTTTGTGGTTGGCATTTTATCTTCTTCCTTTTATTTGATTAGCGGAGGGAGTGAGAGGCACGACGCCGGTTTCAGGGAATTAAGGCCGGGACAGCTCGTTGCTCTAATCTCCTCTGACCTTCTGGGTGGCACCAGCGAAAATTTCACCTGGAGGAGAAGCTCTGAGGGTGTCAGGACATGAAATCCCTGCTCCAGCCTTCCCATCCCAGGGAGCCAGGATCTCTCGCTCCGGGTTTGTGTGATAAAAACCACACAGAGCTTCTGCTCCTCTCTGCCTCGGCAGTGAGTCAGGGCTGATGTGAATTTGCCTCTTCTGATGGCCTGATTCACTCTGCTCCCAACCTGACAGGCCTTTTTCACTGAAATGTTGAACTTCATTGTCACTGAACCATTTTCTTTTATAAAGTCGAAGTGTTTGGGTGCTTTCGGGTGAAGGTTGTTGAATTGCCTGCTCCATTAATGCTTTTAAAACTGAGATATTTTTTCCTGTGCTGTCACAGTTCTGCACAATTTTTATTTATTTTCTTTTTCCCTGAACCTGCTTTAGTATTTAATTTTGGCTGCTAAATCTGGAGGCTTGTCCTGTCTGACCTCTGAACTTCAGCCTGTGTGATGCTCAAGGATGAGGGATGCTGAGCCCGTGTGGTCCAGCCCCACCTGGGAGCTCCAGCACCTGTGACACTGTTAGATCCTTTCCCACCAGGAAAATACATTATGCAGGTTTAGCATCATGGAGTGTGGTGCCTGCATGGAAATTCAGGCCAGCTTAGGCTTTGGAGAACCTGAGGGCTGCAGGGTTTGTGTTCTGGGGGGTCACCCAGGGATTTTGTCCCAAGGGACACCTGCAAATCTGCCCCTGAGAGATTAAAGGGTCCTCAGGCTCTCATGGCATGTGTTGTAGGGTCTTATCTCTAGAAAAACCTTACTGGGGGATACAATGGAGAGTTTCCTCATGGCAAAACATCCCTTTACAAGATCAGGCACCCAAATCAATCCCAGCTCCAGAATTACTCCGCAGGGAAAAAGCAAAGCTTGTGGTGGGGAAATTACCCTGGTGGTTGGTACCATGGGAGGAGTGGTGCCTGTGGATTCCCAGAGGGATTTATTGCCTCTTGGAGGGGATCCCCCACATGCCAGACACTTCCCTCCTGTGTCCCCAAGGCAGGGGAAGGCTGGAGTGTTAATGGAAAAACTAAATAACACTGGAAACACAAAACCATCGGGTGAAAAACAGAGTTTGAGTTATTAAGGAGCCCTCTCGCCACTCACTGCGGAGAGAGAGGGGGAAAGGGAGGGAATATTGGTGTTTGGGAAGCCCAATTATTTCTGAGCTGCAGACAGTCTTATNTGTATTTTATATATATATATATGTATAAATATATATCTGGAATGTAACTCAGAGATTTATCCGACTTTCTGTGGGTGGCTGTATTTATTTCCGATGCGCCAGCCCGTCAGCACGGGGGGTTGTTAGAAAGTGCTGGGTGGGTGGTTTTTTTTTATCTTCACGGATTTATGAAGTCCTTAAAACATCTGTTCCATCCTGATTCCACAGTCCTTCAGCAGCTCGGGGAGAGGGAGATGTTCCTCGGCGGAGCTGTCTGGCTGCGCATGGTTTGGATAAAGATGCATTTGCTGAGTGTTAATGGTGGTGATGCAGGAAGGGGGAGCAGGATCCTTCCTTGGAAGGGATCCCAGGAAGGAAATTCATCCAGGATTGATGCCGGTGGGGTAAAATGCTGTGGCATGGGAGCGGGAAATCGGGAGTTGGGATTTTTTGAAAGGGTCTTGTAGGAGTTCAGTAAGAAATCAATTTTCCCTTCTTTCCTCCTATGAGCTGTGGTTACAAAGTGAGTGTATTCACTCATCCCCACATCGGTAAAGACAAACAATTGATTCCCAGGCACGTGGTGGGATCCTTGGCATTGCCCTGTGCAGGGCCAGGAGTTGGATTCACTGATCTGTGGGTCCCTTCCAGCTCAGGATATTCTCTTTCTGTGTTCTTGACTCAAGAATACTGAGGCCAGAAATGGGTGAGGACCAGGGTCTGGCAGTCAGTCTCCTCATCACAAAACCCAGCAGCCAACCTTGTAATGCTAAAAAAAACCCCAAAGCCTGAGCTAAACCACAGATCTGGATGAAGTGGAGCTCTCTGGTGTTCCAGATCCTGGTGTCACCTACAAGCCACCACTTTGCCAAGCTGAACGTGCAACACCCAACCCCTGGACAGAAGGGATGGTGCTGACTTTACAGCTCAGCTGCAGCCCTACAGGGAGCACCCTGTCCCCCATCCTGAGCCCCAGAGCAGTGCCCGTGGTGACATTGTGGGACTGGCAGTGGCTGAGCAGACTCTCCAGCCCCGCCGGCTGCACGGCCCCTGGCTTCTCCCCAGTGCCTTTGCTCTGCTGCCTTTGCTGCCTGTTACTGAAATAACCTGTCAAGCTCTCGCTAATAATGAGCCATAAGTCAGATTCTCTCTGGTAGGTTGCCCTGGGTGTCTATCACAGTCTTTAGGGGTGACCCAANGCACAGGAGCAATGGGGGAGCTGCTCAGAATAATGGGAGAAAAGAGATGGGGGAGAGGAAGGAAGATTTCTTTAGTCATAGCAGTCTAAATTTAGCAACTTTAGTCTTTAAAAAACATGGGTATTCTTATATATGCACACACATATATATGTATTTTATATATATATATATGTATAAATATATATCTGGAATGTAACTCAGAGATTTATCCGACTTTCTGTGGGTGGCTGTATTTANGCTGTCTGGCTGCGCATGGTTTGGATAAAGATGCATTTGCTGAGTGTTAATGGTGGTGATGCAGGAAGGGGGAGCAGGATCCTTCCTTGGAAGGGATCCCAGGAAGGAAATTCATCCAGGATTGATGCCGGTGGGGTAAAATGCTGTGGCATGGGAGCGGGAAATCGGGAGTTGGGATTTTTTGAAAGGGTCTTGTAGGAGTTCAGTAAGAAATCAATTTTCCCTTCTTTCCTCCTATGAGCTGTGGTTACAAAGTGAGTGTATTCACTCATCCCCACATCAGTAAAGACAAACACTTGATTCCCAGGCACATGGTGGGATCCTTGGCATTGCCCTGTGCAGGGCCAGGAGTTGGATTCACTGATCTGTGGGTCCCTTCCAGCTCAGGATATTCTCTTTCTGTGTTCTTGACTCAAGAATACTGAGGCCAGAAATGGGTGAGGACCAGGGTCTGGCAGTCAGTCTCCTCATCACAAAACCCAGCAGCCAACCTTGTAATGCTAAAAAAACCCCCAAAGCCTGAGATAAAGCACAGATCTGGATGAAGTGGAGCTCTCTGGTGTTCCAGATCCTGGTGTCACCTACGAGTCACCACTTTGCCAAGCTGAACGTGCAACACCCAACCCCTGGACAGAAGGGATGGTGCTGACTTTACAGCTCAGCTGCAGCCCTACAGGGAGCACCCTGTCCCCCATCCTGAGCCCCAGAGCAGTGCCCGTGGTGACATTGTGGGACTGGCAGTGGCTGAGCAGACTCTCCAGCCCCGCCGGCTGCACGGCCCCTGGCTTCTCCCCAGTGCCTTTGCTCTGCTGCCTTTGCTGCCTGTTACTGAAATAACCTGTCAAGCTCTCGCTAATAATGAGCCATAAGTCAGATTCTCTCTGGTAGGTTGCCCTGGGTGTCTATCACAGTCTTTAGGGGTGACCCAATTATGGTAATTGGCCAATTTTGCTACCGGTGTTCAAAAAGAATTGCCAAACAAAGGAGGAGAAATCAAAGCTCCCTAGAAATTAGCAGAAACCCCAAATCTACCTATTTTTCAGACCTTCTTTTTAAAGGCGTGAGGTGCCTTAAATATTAACCTCTTCAGTCTGATACCTGCAGAGAAGAGTGGAATAAAACCCCAAACGCAGCAGATCACGTCAGTGATGCTCCACTCGGGTATCACTTCGTGTACTCCATCCCCAGGATTGCTCACAACCCAGAGATACAGACATTTGTTCAGCTTCAGAGCCCGGAACTATGTATTTAGAGCAGTAGTTTCCCTCCCACTCAGTCATAAGGCCTTGATTTTGCAAGACTCTCTCAGATTATACAAAGATGGACTCAAAGGGGGAAGGCAGAGGAGAGATTTCTTTTCCACCCAGCTGTGTATGACATGTACCTTCAGTTAGTCAGGGCAAGATGAAGGGAATAAAGAACAATTTTAGCCCCATCCTTGCTCCTTTCCATCCGCCACCACCCACCTTCTCTTTCCCTACTCACTGGCCTTGTGTAGCACCAGTATTATTTCTGCATCAGAATAATAATAATACAGAGAGAACACGCTGCTACCACTGCTGTGACCTCCTGCCCAGCGGGCTCGGCAGAAACGCTGCTGGAATTGCAACTTGGCACCGAGCTTTGTAGTGAAGCATTGCTCCTGGCTAATCTATAATTTACAAAACACACTCAGATTCATTTTTTATGGGCTGTTTTGATATGATGCCATTTAAAAAGCGGAAAGAAACAACGCACCTTTTTAAAGGTTGCTCCTGGTTCTTCTTGCTCTTTTTTTTTTTTTTTTTTTTTTTCCTTTCTTGTGGGAGGGCATGTTATTTTTGTTGCTGTTGCCATCTGGCCACAGAAAGGGAATTTCTGTCCTCTTGCAGGTGTTGGACTATTCCCTGCAGTGCTGGGGACAGTCTTGTGTCACAACCTGCACCTTCAGCATCCAGAGTGGCTGTGCCTGCAGCCCTCTGCCTGTTCCCGTTGGCTTTTCCCCTCTCTGCTGGCTCGGGGTACATATTTCAAAGGAGGAAAACGATGTTTTATTCCACCCTCAGCTTTTGCTCAGGAAGGCTGGGCAGGCATAGAGGACTCCCAGGGTGATGCTGACATCCCAGGGGTGGGGATGGGCTTGGACTTCCCACCTGTATCATCATCCCATGCCTCCTGCAGCCTCTGGGATATGAAATTCCCAGTACACCGAGAGGAAGGATTTCTGCTGGAGGTGGGGTGGCTCAGCAGGGAGGGCAGAGCCTTTCTGGGGTGACCAAGGCTTGTTCCTCTGGTGGCAGTGCTTATCCCAGGTGTTTTATTGCCTGCAGGCTCCTCTCCTCTTCTGTGTGCCTTTTTATGGCGCCCCTTCCTGACTAATGCAAATCCCATCCGGCATATATTAGCGGGAAGGGCATCGTTAGCAGGAAGAGCAGCGCCGTGAAAAACCGACCATGAATCTTCTCGGGCTCACAGGGCTCTGTGAACAGCACGGGAGGGATTAAATATGTTCATCTTTACAATCCAAAGGGAAAGGAAGAGGTTTCTCATCAGCCCCCGGCTGCGGCGTGTCCGTGGCAGGATGATGTAGCTATAATTAACCTCCCCCCCGATGGAGACTGAGCTGCTTTTCAGGCCCCCACGAGTTGCCCAGAGTGGGAAGCAGTGTCTTGAGCAGGAAAAGCTTCATATCTGTTGGTGCATAGAGGCTGTGAGCTTCAGCACCCAGGTGCTGGGATGCAGGGAGCAGCAGCAGAGCTCGTGCTCATTGATGTCCATGTGCAGATATTGGTGTTTATTTGGTGTATCAGTGTATATTGGGTGTTTCGTGCCTCCCTTCATCCATGAGAATAGGGAATGCCAGCCCACTGGTGAGGAGATCTGCTTTCCTCCAGAGATGGATGGGGAATAGCTTCACTCTCCCTGACATTTCCATGCAGTCCCAGAGATCTTCAGCTGTTATTTTAGTCCAACATTGAGGACAAAGGGGCACAAACCACTTTCTGTGCCATCCAGATGATCTGGGTGGATGCTGTTCTGTCAGGTGTGCTGCTGCCAGGTGTGTGATGGGAGAACACCTCACACCTACAGCTGGTCCATGTGGTCTCCTACAGGGGCACAGGTGGCTTCAGTGGGGTTCTGGTGCTAAGAAATGGTTCAGGTAACACAAACCTCTGGAGGAAGGTGGGTTATGGAGGGGGAAGGTGGTGATGGGTATGTCTGGAGGGACAGATGGAGTGTGAGCCTGTCAGAACGAGTCCAGAGAGGCCACGGAGCTGCACCAAGGGCTGGAGCCCCTCTGCCCTGGAGCCAGGCTGGGAGAGCTGGGGGTGCTCACCTGGAGAGGAGAAGCTCCAGGGAGAGCTCAGAGCCCCTGCCAGGGCCTGAAGGGGCTCCAGGAGAGCTGGAGAGGGACTGGGGACAAGGGATGGAGGGACAGGACACAGGGAATGGCTCCCACTGCCAGAGGGCAGGGATGGATGGGATATTGGGCAGGAATTGTTCCCTGGGAGGGTGGGCCGGCCCTGGCACAGGGTGCCCAGAGCAGCTGTGGCTGCCCCTGGCTCCCTGGCAGTGCCCAAGGCCAGGTTGGACAGGGCTTGGAGCAGCCTGGGATAGTGGAAGGTGTCCCTGCCAGGACAGGGAGTTTGGAAGGGGATGGAGTCCAAGGTCTCTTCCCACACAAACCATACTGGGATTCTGTGACAATTCTGTGACAATTCTGTGACAATTCTGTGACACAGCAGCTGGCAGGGCCTGGCAGGATGGGACATTCAGCTCCCTGTGTCAATGCTGGGATGTCCAGCATTGGGTTAAGAGGCGTCAAAGTGCCATGTCTGAGGAGGAGTAAAGCTGGAGTAAAGCTGGAGTAAAGCAGGAGCAGCGCAGTCTCTAGGGAGGAGCACGTGAGTGAGGAGCACTGAACAGAACCAACCTGATAATGAATGCTGCTGTTACAGCACCTGTCACAACTGCTCAGCAGTTTAATGCTCTGCAATGTCAGATGAGGGAAACATCTTTCACTGATGATTGCTGCTTTTTTTTTTTAAGGGAAAAAATATTCCATTCTCTCAGTGTTTATTTTCCATTCATCCTTTTGTTTCTACAGGTGGGGAAACTGAGGCAGCACATTGCACTGGCAGTCCTGGGGGCGAGGGGTGGTGTGGGTTCCTGTGGCATTGCTCCCCCTGCCATCCCCTGCTCCTGTAAATTCTTGGAAAAGTGCTGTGCAATGTTCTTTGTAGAAGTCCACATAGCCCTGCATGGTTAATATTTAGGTCAGCAGAATCTAATTCCTTTTAAAATCATAATATTATCATTGTAATTGCAAATGTTTTCATTAGGCACCGGCACTGGGGAGCCTGGCACAAGCCTGCAAAGGGGCTTTGTTTCTTGCTCGGGTGTCCTGGCTCCAAAGGAATAGCAAGGAATGCTTTGTCCCTCTTTATCCCCCCCTCCAAACCTGTAGCTGACAGAGGGAATCGTGGCTGTGCCCTGCCAGCATCGGAGTGTGGACACCGAGAGACACGAGTGGCATTGCCAGGCTGTCATTTGAGTGTCGCCTTCCTGCTGCACTCCCAATTCCCTGGCAGAGAGAATTAGCTCTGCTTAAGTGAGTTATTGTGTCTCCAAGTCAGGGCTCTGCTTCCAGAGAATGAGACAAAACTCTCCCGGGATCCAGTCTTAATACCACCTGCTTGGGAGTCCTGATAGGGGGCTTAGTGCTGAAATGAATATTCATCCTTTGTGGTGGGAGCTGTGATCCTGCTTCCCATCCCAGGGGGGATTACAGCCCTTGCCAGGAGGGATGGCATGGGATGGCTTGCTGTGGGATGAGGCGCAAGGAGGAGGCTGTCCATTCCCAAATATCCCTGTCCCAGAGATGAGATACAGGAGGAACTGAGGAGGGCCTGTCCATTCCCAAATATCCCTGTCCTGTGATGCAGGATGAACTGAGGAGGGGCTGTCCATTCCCAAATATCCCTGTCCTGTGATGCAGGAGGAACTGAGGAGGGACTGTCCATTCCCAAATATCCCTGTCCCAGAGCTGTAATGAGGCAAGCTGGAGTCCTGATTTTCAGGCAGCTCCCTCCTTTCCAGTCTGGAGATCCAGGAATTTCAGTCTCCAGGAAGATCATTCCATGCTGCTGCTGGCAATCATCCATCAGTCTGTCTGGAATACCTCCACGAGCATCCTGGTGTAGCACCTTCACACCACCCCCAAATATCCTGGGGTATTTGCTGTGCAGGAATTGATCCTTTATCTGGAAACACTGAGGAGAAAACTGCAGGAATCAGGTCCTGGACAGCAGAGCTCCTTTGCAGCTTTACTGTCCCGAGCTGGGGCTGCAGGAATCTCTGCCAATCCCTGTGGCAGCCTGCAGGAGATAGCTGGACTTTGTTATGCCTTGATTAAATAACATTTTTGTTTTTACAGCGGTTAATCCATCCAATTCCCTTAGCACGTTGCTGCTCAGCGATATCCGCCTGGGATAATTGGGATGAGGGGCATCTCCCACCCCCTCACCAGCACTGGAGGAGGTTGAGCACAATTTTTCCCTTGCAGTTTTCCTCGCCAAAATCACAACCTGTGCAAACCCTGCCCTGATCAAATCTTACCAAGCCCCAGTTTCGGAGCCGTGTGTTGATCAGGGAAATGGGCTCAAAATTGGTCCCTTTAATGGGGACGTGGCTCTCACAAAAGTGTTGGAATTAATGGCAGTGCCCTGCTGCGAGCTGGCAAGTTGGGCATTTGATTCCAGTTACAGGAAATTGCCATAATTTCTGCTCCATGCTCCTCTCAAGCGACACTAGACATCTCTCTTTTCCCCCTCCCTTATTTATTTATACTGGGAAAAGAGGATGGTACGTGGGTGCTTTTTCCCACCTGAACTCCTGTCTTGTTTTCATGGCAACCCCTGCTTAGCAGCAGACCTTTTGTGTACTGGAAAAGGGAGGGAGAAGGGAGGTCTGGAAGGAGAGGAGGATGGCTGGGAGGGAGAAAAGGCTGGAAATTAGATCTGGAGGGCTGGTTTCATGAACCACACGCTTGGTGTGTGGATGTTGGAGCTGCTGTGTTGTGTAACCAAGCTGGGAGAACTGAGGGGTATTCCAGGAGGTGTGTGAATGCTGCAGGTGGAGCACTGGGGTCCTCAGGGTGCCATTCCCCACAGCATTCCCCCCAGGTCCCTCAAAGCCATCCTGCAGAACATCAGGAATGGCTTCTCCTGGCAGAGCCCCTCGTTCTGCTGCAGGCAGGCATCTCCTCGGGTGAGCTCCTGGAACAGCAGCTCTGTCACGCTCAGCTTTGCCAGGGGACATCAGCTTCTTAAATTAGATGCTGGAATACAAGTGTGTAAATATCCCACCCTGCACTTTGGGCGCTGTGGGTCTGAACTCTTTATTTATCCCTCCCTGAAGGTCATCCTCACCCCCCTGGATGCTCCATTGAGTTTGGTGCTCTTATTTCCTCCTCTCCTGCTGGCAAAGGTTACCTGGGGAGACTGAAGCACCAAAGCTCCTCCAGGGGCTTTGCTGCCAGCTGTAAAACAGGGAAAACAGTGACATGGAGGGAGGGCTGCAAAGATGGATGTGAGGAGGTTTCCAGAGTGTTTAACACTGGTGTGGGAAGCACCCACAAAACACTGAGGAGGAGATGAATAATTCAGTCTTTGGAACAGGTTGGAGCAGTTTAAAATAAATAAGACCTGGAGCACTGAGGGCCTGAAGCCTGCTTGGGGTGGGGATGTGCCAAGAGCTGGAATCAATGCCTGACCTGGTATTCCAGCACTTGACTCCTTGACCCTCTGCTGGTTTGTGGAAAAACCTCCTGGGGTTTTTCCACAATTCAGAGCAAAATGTTGAGGTGAAATTTCTGGGCACAAGAGGTCTTTGAGAGTTCAACACCAGCAGTGCTGGAGGATCCCACATGTCCCAGCACAGTGGAAGAGGGATGCTGACCTTTCCCTTGGGTGCCTCTCCTGTAACAGAGCCTATCCAAAGCCCAAACAAGAGAAGGGAGTTTCTTTCTCCACCTTTAAAATTATTTCTTTCACTGTTGTTTTTGCTGGGCTCGGTGAGGTGCAGGATGACTTATCTCTGCTCAAGTTGGGATCCTTTTATTTCCAACCAGACCTGGCCCTAAGTCATGCAGCACTCCTCTGACAGAGCTGTAAATTCCCCACGGCAGCCTGGCAGCCAGTGAACAGGGTGAGGACACTGGGAGAAATGAGTGTCTGGGGATATGAAGGGGATGAAGCTCTTGGCATCCTCTTCCAAGGAGGAAATAGGTGCAGGGGTCACAACCCAAAGACCCTGAAGCATTTTTGGAGCTGTTTGTGTAGGAAAATTGGATAAGGTGATTCTCTTTTCTCCCTGAGGGAATGTTGTCTTAAGAAATGATGGCAGGATGTCAGTACAGGGCAGGAAAATGCAAAGGAGGGCACGCAGGTGTGTGTTGAGAAATCTGTAAATAAGGTTTTAAAATAAAATAATAATAATAATAATTTTAAAAAAACAACCAAAACCCCATCACATGCAGCTGTGAAGATCCCAAACTGGTGAAGGCAGAGTGTATTGCTGAGGGCTGCCTGCCAGCACCAGCAGGTCCCAGTGCCAGTGGCTCAGGAAGGTGGAAAGTGGAACCTGACCCTGGTTTTCCCCATGGAAAAACAAGGAAAAACCCACAGCTGTGAGTTTGGCAGCTGTGGGGGGGGAATCTGGTTTGTCTGTTTTGGGCTCATATTTGGCTTTCTGATGCTGTGAGTGTTGGTGAGGCCTTTTGAGGGCTCACAGACACCCCGTTTTGCTGGAATAATCTCCCCCTCTTTGCTCTGGGGTGTCTGCCAGGAACTCTGGACAAGCTCTTCATCCCGTGTGTGTGTGTGCATCTCTAAGGGTGAGTTGTCACCTCTGTCTAAGGATCATGGAATGGTTTGCTTTGGAAGACACTTTAAGGTCCAT
>VYXD01008201.1:67280-96742 GCA_013397195.1 Hylia prasina | reverse complement strand
CCCAATCTCCCATCCATTCCCTGCCTCAGGCAGTGGGAGCCATTCCCTGTGTCCTGTCCCTCCATCCCTTGTCCCCAGTCCCTCTCCAGCTCTCCTGGAGCCCCTTTAGGCCCTGGCAGGGGCTCTGAGCTCTCCCTGGAGCTTCTCCTCTCCAGGTGAGCACCCCCAGCTCTCCCAGCCTGGCCCCAGAGCAGAGGGGCTCCAGCCCTGGGGCATCTCCATGGGCCCCTCTGGACTCTGTCCAGCAGCTCCTGTATCCTGCTTTGGGCTCCAGCCCTGTTTTCCCATCGCTCCCCCCCCTGCTGAAGCGGCGGTGGCGCCGGGGATGAGCAGTGCCGTGCACTTGGGAGGAGAGAGCCAAGGGTGGCACTGGTGCCCTGGCAGCCAGTGCCAGCCCCAGCCTAATTCCAGCCCTGCTCCCAGGGGGAAGAGTGCAGCTCTCCCTTTCTGCCCCCCTCTGCCAGCCCCAGCGCCATCCTGTGATCCCGACTGACCTCCTTAAAAGGGATCAACCGCGTCAAATGGAGAGATGAAGGGTGAAGGGAGGAGCCGGGAGCAGGAGGAGGAGGGATGAAATTAGGAGCAGATATTAATAACCATGTTAAATATTTATCTGACCTCCTTTCACATGATCCTTTTTAATGGTGACCCAAAAAGCTGATGTGATAATATTCACTCTCTCTCTCTCTCTTTTCTGCCTCTCTGTCAAAGCTCTGGGTTTGAGCAGGAAAAAACCAACTCCTTTCTCACCCTCTTGGGTTGGAGCAGGAAAAACCCAACTCCTTCCTCACCTTCTTGGGTTTGAGCAGGAAAAAAATTATTAAAATTATTCTTTTCTCACCCTCTTGGGTTGGAGCAGGAAAAACTCAACTCCTTTCTCACCCTCTTGGGTTGGGCTGTGGGAGAAATGGGAGTCCCAAAGGAGCCTCCATTAATAAAGTGGCACTGATGATGATGGGCTTGTACTCATGGACTGCTCCTGCCTTAATGATGCTCATGCACATCTGACTGGAGGATTTGTTGGGTCTTTAAAAATTTGCTTTGCTTATTTTTGTCCTGCTCTGAATGGCTCCAGGCATTTTGAGCTGTAGCTCGGGGGAACATCGCTGCCTTGAAACCTCAGGCTCCGAGCTCGGGGACACGGGAGCGTTCTCAGCTCAGTGAAGGCACAAGTCATTAGTGAGGGATGCTGAATTCCTCACAAGCACGCCTCAAAGGTGGTTGTGCTGGAGTGCAGAAATGTCTGCTGTGGTTTGACCTGCTCGGGGGAAGGTGACAGTGGGACAGAGCATGGGAGCAACGGGGTTTTGGTTGTGGCTGTTACGAGGCAGGCCCAAGCTGGGGCACAGGGGAAAAGCAGAAATGAGTCTGGGTAATTTTAGTGCAGGGAGCTCCATCGTGTGTTTCTGATCACATTTTTGCTGTTTTTCCACTTAGCCCTTGGGTTTCCATCTCTCATCAGCTCCTGAATTGCGGGAGCATCAACTGTGCATCCAAACTGCTCCGTGTTTTCCATCACCTCATCAGCCTGCCTTTGGCTGCTGAAGTGCCTGCTGTGCTCTCCCTCTTGTTTTTGTGGCTCAAAGCCTGTAAAAAGCCCTTGAGAACAATGTGAAATATCCTCTCATATTATAGTATTTGTCTTTTTAAAGGAAGCTGAATCCATTAGAAGCAGGACTGAATACAGTAGCGGGATTTTTCTAATCTTGCCGACATCAGCCCCCTGGGATGAGCTCCTTACAGTCGACTTGACTGGATCCTCTGAGATTTAATTTGTGTTTTCAATTTAAACATCCATTAAACCACAGCATCTCCTCTCTTGGCCTCAGTTTCCCCTTTGCAGGGTGGAGCTGAGGGCACTTCCCAGCTCCAAGATCCAAACCTGCGGGGTCTTCCCCTCGCTCCAAGGTCCTGCAGAACCAACAACCATTTTAAGTGGGGCAACGCTTCTTTTTGGGGTTTGATGAATGGACTTAGGGATAAAAAGTGACATTTGAATCCTCTGCCAGAATACAGAGACCCTGGGACTGATTGTTCCCCATCCCTGGAAGTGTCCAAGGTCAGGTTGGACCCGGCTTGGAGCAGCCTGGGATAGTGGAAGGTGTCCCTGCCCATGGCAGGGAGTAGGAACAAGACGAGCTTTAATGTCCCTTCCAACCCAAACCATTCCAAAATTCTGTGATTTTTCCCACTGGAATGGCTGTTTCCAAGACCTGCTATGGGACTGTGCCTTTTAAAATTACTTGCATTTATTTGGGGGAAGAAAAAAACCAAAACAAATCATGTTTTTTGCATTCCTGAACTTGTCCTGGATGGAGATTTCCACAGAGAGTCTTTCACCAAGTCTCCATCCCCACCGCCTCCAGCAAAACAGAAATGTGTTTAATCTTCCTAAATGTAATCCTGTTGTAGAACAGGAAATTCTCCGCTGGTCAGAGAGGATATTAAGATGCCTGCTCTGAAAAGTGTTTGAAATTATCATCATTAATCTGGAAATGATTATTGCTTAGTTCAAGCTGAGTAACGTGAAAAATAAAGTTAACCTGAAGTGTATATGGGGAAAAGTAAATTGGATTTTTTAAAAAGCTCTTGTTTGCCTAATGGAAGATAAGATTAATAACATGGCTTCGGAATTTAGAAAAAGTGCAGGTTTCCAAAATTTAAAAGCAACTGGTGTTTAAGGTGTTTGGAAACCTCCCAGCTGGAAAGATTTCCCTCCAGCCCAAAGTATTCCATGAACGTGTCACTCCATGAACCAGAGGTGTTGTGACTCAGGCCAGGGTGGGGGTTCAGGTGTGGGAAGGGCTGCAGGAACCTGATTTCATCCTCGGTCAGTGTGGGAGGAACTGGAGCCTCTCTGATGGGCAAAGCCAAGTTGTCCAGGTGTGACCTCCAAGAGAGGTTGGGAATGAGGAGCGGCTTGGAATCCCCACCTGGAGTCCTGGGGATTCTTCCAGAAACTCACCCTGAAGGATTCAGACTTTATTAGAGCCTCCCTTGTCGCTGTCTTTGACCAGATCTGGGTTCGTTTGGGTTGGTTTTTACTTCCAAGCTGAGCCAGCACCTGGCAGATGGAGACAGCCACACCATGGAAAGGAGGGCTTTGGGAGGGAGTTCTGTTCGGTGTGTTTTGAGCAGAGATCTGAGATAATCACTGCTCTTCCCCTCTTCTGTCAGACCTGTCTCCAGTTTGTTGCAGTGAACTCTCCCTGGTTTGTTCTTTCTGGTTTTCTCCCCGATTTGGATCTGAGAACCATCTCCTCCTGACACCTGCTGAGCTCTGATAGCATCATAGTCATAAATCCTGGGTTTCTCTTGCCTCCTTGATCCCTGCTGATGCTCCTTAATCCCAGGTCCATGGGGGCAGCAAACTCTTGTCCCCAGCCCTGTCCAGGGTCTGTGCTTGCATTGACAGAAGGTTAATACCGATGGGGTTTCACAACTTTTTGATTTATTGTCTTTCAGCGTTCATCACTCTTTTCTTTAAATTAAAACTCCCTCCAGATGGGGTTTGTGACACAGATTTATTGATCTGCAATAAAACCTCCCTCATAACCTGTACAGCTGCCCATTCATCTTTCAGTGAAGGAGGGATCATTTCTCTGTGGATGTCCCAAGAATGAAAGCGAGTTGTTAACTTCTTCCCTCTTCTGCCTGTCTGGTTTCTTCCATGATTTCCATGCTTCTTCTTGGGTCATTTACAAGGCTCGAGATGGGAACAACATCACTTCTGAGCTACTCCTCATGCTCTTTCTGTCTGCAGGTGGGATTCTTCAGGTTGTCCTGTGCAGGGCAAGGAGTTTGACTGCAGTGAGGTCCTTATAGGTCCTTTCCAGCTCAAGATATTCTATTATTTCTTGATGCAGGTGCTCAGAAGGTGATGTGGTGGTAGAAAAGCCACCTGGAAAAGCCCCATGGGATAGCATAAGACATCACAGTCTGTTTTAGATCCTGCAAGTCCTAATGAGGCTTCTACCCCTGACTCTGATGGGGATGTGCAGAGGGAGGGAGCAATGGCAAAAGTTGTGCAGCTTCTCTGGTGCAAGAAACAGCAATGATAAGATGCTGGAATAAATTCTAGCAAGGTACGTTGGCTGGAAGCTGAAATGATCTCCTTGTGTGTGGCTTCTTGCAGTCACTTGGGGTTTGTTTCACAAATGCCTCGATTTCCTAATCCAGGAGGAACCCAGTCAGAAAACGTTGTCATTGCTGGTGATGGGATTTTGCTCAAGTCTGTGACTTTAATGATGTGATCACACCTTCCATAACCGTTTCAGACTTGGGCCTGCGTTATTAGCAAGGCTGGTTTTTTCAAAAGTATGTCCAGAAGAAAAGTGTGTTTGTGATAAAAAATATCAGAGAATCCCAGACTGGTTTGGGGTGGAGGAAACCTTGAAGCTCATCCTGTTCCAACCCCCTGCCCTGGGCAGGGACACCTTCCACTATCCCAGATTGCTCCAAGCCCCATCCAACCTGGCCTTGGACACTGCCAGGGATCCAGGGGCAGCCACAGCTTCTCTGGGAAACCTGTGCCAGGGTCTCCCCACCCTCACAGGGAAGAATTTCTTCCCAATTTCCAATCTAAACCTGATCTCTGTCAGTTTGAAGCCATTCCCCTTGTCCTGCCACTACATGCTGTTGTAGAGTCTCTCCCCATGAGGCTGAAGTATTGAGTTACTGCAATTTTAGGCAGATTGATAAAAAACATGTCCTCAGAACACACACTAAAGTCTAGACTTGCCCAACTCAATTCTTCTTCCTGAGTTTCCCAGCAGAGAAAGATGAAAATGAAGTAGAAGGCAAAATTTCCGTGGCCTGAAGCCAACCCCTCGAACTTGCATTTGTGTGTGAAGTCTGGTTCCTGACTTGATAGACCTGATACTTAACAGCCTCAGGAATCATGTAGAGCTGCTCATTCTTCAGGAAGCAAATGGGATTAGGGAAGGATCAGTCGTCCTGACAATTGGAACAGGGGTTTTTTTCAGGTGCCTCAAAGCACAGTGCTGTGTGAAGCAGGATTATGGAATGTCTGCTCAAAGTCACTCGATGCACTGAATGTGTATAAAGGCAGCCTGTGTAAGGCTGGCAGGTGCTGGTGAGTACATGAAGGATGATTTTGGGTAACTGTCTTGACCCACTGACATCTCTTCAGGTCACACAATCATAAAATGGACTGGAAGGGGCTTTAAAGATCATCTCCTTCCAACCCCCTGCCATAGATGGCCTCTAAATCAGGTTGCAGGTCACAGTCATGCCCAAAAATGTCTCTTCTGATGCTTCACCTGAATTCTAGAGGTGGGCAAAGCTGCACCAGCAGCCCTTTGGAGGACATGGGGGCGGGTGGAGCTGTAGGAGAAGCAGATGTGCTGATGGAGACGTGAATGGATGGATGGAGGGATGGACAGATGGATGGATGGATGGATGGATGGATGGATGGATGGATGGATGGATGGACGGATGGATGGACGGATGGATGGACGGATGAGGTGGCCCAGAAATGGTAAATGAGAAAGGCCAGAGAGCTGGGCAGAGGGTGAGCAGTGCCCATGGATAACCCAGGATGAGAGCTGGCCAGGGCAGGGGTGCTCAGGGAAGGCTGGGTGCGTGTCGAGTCAGAAGGGAAGGCACTGTCATTTGTCACCATAATCAGGAAGCTGGGCTGAGGAGGTTTTAATCACTGTGCACGGAGCTGGAATGCAGAGCAAGTTTATGGTTTACAGTGAGCGGACTGACACAGCTGATTGATGTCAAATATGTCATGATGTATATTGTAAAGCCAGGAGATTTAATGGTGTAACTCCATGGTAGTCTTGGAAGTGAGGAGCTGCAGAGCAGGGAGTGATGGATGGGCTCATTTACATGTAAAATTGCCGATGGCATTGACAGCACTGGTATGCGGAGGGAAGATAAGAGAGAGACAGTGAGATTCACTCTGACCCTGATATTGAAATATTAAAATACAGCTGTAGGATCATCTGGACTTTGCAAAGTGCCTGCATGTCTGGGTGTGTGTGAGCACATAAATACATGGGTGCTCGTGGTTATAATTGTGTGCACAGAGGCACAGCAGCTCCGGGTGTTGTCACCAGCCCTTGGCTCAGGCAAGGAGAGTTTGTGCTGCTCCTGCACCCTCAGGGACATGAATCCAGCTATTTCCTAGCTTTGCAGGAGCCTGGTCCCAGTGCTTTTTGGGGCAGTGTTGCAGAGCAGAGGAAGCCAGATTCACCCTGGGAGGGGATTTCTGCAGAAAGCACAGGCTGCTAGCTTGGGGCTCAGCATGGCCTGTGGTGCAAGGCTGGTTTTCCAGCTTCAGTGCTCCATCAGTGCAGATTCCTGTCATCACCTGGACGTGTCAGGAGCAGGACTAGTGCAGGAGTTGCCCTTGTAGCTCAGCATCTCCCTTCTAGTTTTGGTTAAGTGAGGAGGGGAAGAAAAGAAGAAGTGAAATGTGGGGCTGTGAGATGGTACCAAGTGAACGTGGGCAGAGAGCCTGGCCAAAATGAACTGTCCAAGGAAGTTTTGTTTTCATTATGCCTGCTGCAAGCCCTTCCAATTCCTGGCAGTGCTCTGCAACACCATCCTCCAGGAAGCAAATTTCTCCAGGATAACACCACTGGGAATTGGTGAGCTGCTGGCAGGAGCCTGGGGAAAGTCGTGAGGAGAAGCAAAGGGGCAAAGGGAAAACCTGGAAGGGGTGCAGGCATCCAAGAGTTTGCAGACCCATTTGGGGATGGTTTTATCAGGATTTAACTCTCCATCACCCACTCCATTCTGCTGTCCCCCAGCACAGAGTATCTGTTCTGGAGAAAATGCCTCTGGTGAATGGGCTCATCCCCAGGATAATTCCTCCTTGTTGTATCATGGACAGTCTGTAAGGGATAAGCAAGGGAAGGGGAAAGATCATTTGGGGAAGGATGCAGGAGCAGCCCAAGGAGGGGATGGATGTGAAAGAGGAGGTTATGCAAGTCCCTTGCTCCCTGATGAGGGTTATTTACGTGGCATTTACCTCATCCACTGAGTCCCTGTTGCCTTTGATCCCATCCCTCATTCCAACCTTCTGGACAGTCACGGAAGGACCTAACCTGGGGTATTTTCAGAGGTGGGTTGACTAAGAACCAAGTGAGCTGACCCTGATAGAAACAGTTAAGAGGCTTTGCAGGGGATTAAGTGACTGTATTTTAATCTTGTATTTTAATTTGTTGTGGGGAGATTTCGTGGGTCTGCCTGGGGCTGAGGAGTCGCTCTCCATCCCTGTCCCTGCCTGCAGATGCTCCTGGGACAGATGGACCAAGTGGAGCAGGCAAAAGACACTATTTCCAGGAATTAATTTGAGTTGCTCTTTCCCTAAATGAAAAGCCTGATATTAAAATTATCCTTGAAAAGGACTTATTTTCCTCCCTTAAATTTATGAACTGCTCTGTGGTCTTTGGAGACAATTATAAATTATAGAGCAGGCATATATCTGAGCCAGAGTTGGAGGCAAAGGGGCTCTGTCAGGGAGAGCAGCTGTGGGGGCAAGGGGAAAAGGATTTAGACTTTTTTAGACTTTTTTTTGACTTCCTGAGCTCATTTTGGTTCTGATCCCAAATCCTTGGAAGATGTGTATTCCATTTCCCATTAACTCTCACAGACTTCAGAAAGCCTTTTTCTGAGCAGAAATTGGGATTGCAATGCCAGATCAGTGCAGTGTCCTATCTCCAAAAGCTGCCAGCAGCAGATGCTCAGAGAAAAAAAAGTACAAGGGAGTTATGCTGGAGCAATAAATTTCATGTGGGAAGTTGGCTGGGGGCTGCACAAACAATTATTCTTAACCTGTCCTTGCCCAGATGGGTTCCTAAGATAAAACACAAGGGTCACAAGGATTTGAAATGTTGCATGTGGGAGAACTGGAAGGGTCATCTGTGTTCCCATGTAGCCCTGAGTGTTAAGAAATGACAAGAGAATAGAGAAGGGTTGAAGAGGAAAGTCATGAGGAGAAGCCAAATGGAAAGCCTGGAAGGGGTGCAGGCATCCAAGAGGTTGCAGACCCATTTTGAGATGGGTTTATCAGGATTCAGGGGTCATCTGTGCTCCTGTGTAGCCCTGAGGTTTTGGAAATGACAACAGGATAGAGAAGGGTTGATGCTGGTTTGTTTTCTTGCAGTTCCTCTCTGCAGCTCCTTGAATCCATCCCCAGGGCAAGAACATTGGGAGAATCGCTGCAAGCGCCTCACAGAGCACCACTCCTGAGAAACTGATGGGTTTTTATGGATTTGGGGTGGCAGGGGAGAGTTTCATACCTGGTTGCTTGCAGGATCCCTGTAGCCATCCCCTCCCTCTCCCATACCCTCTCTGGGGATCCAGGCAGCACAAATGCAGATGCACCAGGGGTTGCCCCAAACTGCTGCTGCAGCTTCAATTTGCCCATTTCTGGAGGGTCGAATTGTGCCCGAATCACTTTGGATCTGATTGCCCCATGTGGGAAACACGGATTTATAGTGACAACTGCCCAGTTTGTGTCACTGGAGCACAGAGCTGTGTCCCCAAGAGCCACGTGGGCCTCTCTGCAGGCCAGTTTAGGGCAGGCAGGGAGCCCAGGTGGCTCAGCTTTTCCACTGGGCTCTCCCAGGAAGGGCTGGTTTCTCCTTGACTTGTGCCACATTTTCTTCCAGAAGAGCCTTTGTTTAAAAAAAGGAGACTGAAGGGGTTTAAATGATGATTTTGTGCAACCCGGTAAAGCTGCCTCCATTTATCATGGAATCCCTGAATGGTTTGGGTCGGAAGGGACCTTAGACCTCACCTTGTTCCACCCCTGCCATGGGCAGGAACACTTGCCATGAGGTTGCCTCAATCCCTGTCCAACCTGGCCTTGAACACTTCCAGGGATGGGGCATCCTGACAGAAAACAGTGAGAGATGGAGTCTGAAGGTTTCTGGTGAGTCAGCCAAAAGAGGAGAGACATTTTTGGGGAGACTGGCAGGGGTGATTTCTGGCTCTGTGGGTTCCAGGGTACCGGCCCAGCATCCCTGTTCCTGCAGTGGGGTGAGGAGGATGCTGTGAGGTTGTCCCTGCCACGGGGAGCAGCAGTGCATCCCTGGGGCCTCCTCATCCCTCTCTGGGATCTGTCCAGCCTTGTGAGGCTGCATTTTGCAGGTTGCACTAAAGATGTGATGGTTTAACCATCCACTGTGTGCAGCTGCCCTTCCCAACCTCTGGTGACAGGGACAGGTGGCTTTCCCCAGCATTCAGGATCCTGATCCCCCCAGCTTCCCCTCAGCTCCCCCGTTGCCCTCTGCCGTGTCCCATCCATCCATCCATCCATCCCACCATCCCTCATGTGGGAAGCTGAGGCTACTTTTTGTTTGTTTATTTTAATTATCATCTTTCTCTGTGGCTCGGCGCTCCCGCGAGGGAGACGGCGTCCGTGTTAATGGGATTATGTGTGCTGTTTGCTGATGTGGACGTGTTCACCACTTCCTCTCCCTTTGAATTTCACCCGGATAATTGATTTCTGTCTCTTCCTTGGCACTTGCTTTTGCAGCACGGGCTGTTATTAGTCCCCTTTTGTTTCATTGCTGAGAGATGAAGCCTTTACACGGCAGCCCAAGCACAAACAATTGTTGAGTCTCTCGTTTTCTTTATTAACTAGCAGGGGATTCCAGGCAGCTCGGAGCCCTCAGAGAGACGTAATAACCTCAGTGATGGATTGGGAGCAAAGCAGCTCCTTCCTTCTGCCAAGAGGTTGGGTGGATTATCCAGGTCTGTGTTGCTGGTCCTGAACCTAAGTGGACTCTTACTGTCTCCTGTCCATGCATGTATCCCAAGATGCTGGGAGCTGAGGGAGGAAACCCTTCCCTGCTCTGCATGTGAGGAGTGGAGGGTGGGCTGAGGTTTGTGGCACTGGCATGGAATTCCCTTCTGCCATGGCTGGCTAGGAGGGAATGGAGTCATGGAATGATTTGGGTTGGAAAGGAGATTAAGGCTCATTCCAGTCCCACCCCCTGCCATGGGCAGGGACACCTTCCACTGTCCCAGGCTGCTCCAAGCCCCAGTGTCCAACCTGGCCTTGGACACTTCCAGGGATCCAGGGGCAGCCACAGCTGCTCTGGGCACCCTGTGCCAGGGCCTGCCCACCCTCACAGGGAACAATTCCTGCCCAATATCCCATCCAACCCTGTCCTCCCTCACCTTAAGGCCATTCCCCCTTGTTCTGTCAGTACAAGGGAGAACGGCCTTATGTGAGATGATGGAAGGTGGCTGATTCTTCTTAAACTGGGACATGCAGATTTAGGAAAAGAGGTTTTCCAGGAGAACAGGCCAGTTTCAAAGGAGTGTTTGAGCAAATTCAAACATTTTGCAAGATTTTAAAATGTAACTTCTTTTTCCTTGAGGAAAACAACTGATTTTCTGGCTCAGTATATAAGATTGAAGCGTAGCTGAATTTTTCTTATAATTAATAAGCAAAAAAAAAGTGAAATCTAAAGGTCATGTTGACTTTGGCCCAACTTTCCTTGAGTTTGACTAATTTGAGAATTCCCCCCTCCTTCCCGTCACGGGAAAGGGCAAAATTTTTATAGAGCAGGAACAGTTATTTTCTTCCCAGCTTTTTTCCAACTGCAGAGATTTCCATAAGAACATCATGTCTAATGCCACACAAACACTCCGAGCACGGAGAAGACATTGGGTTGTTAAAGAGGACTCAACTCCATGGCAAATAAATACAGTTGGGTCCTCACTTGTTAGATTGTCCTTTGCTCCAATCTCTGGGCAGAAATAGGATGTGCTCTCCCAAAACTCAGGGACTGGCTCCTCTCTCTGCCCTTCTGGGTCTTGGCTTTGTTTTCTTATATTTGCATAATTTCTCGGCTTGTTTTCCCTTCTCATTGTTTTTGCTCCTTTCGTTTCTCTTCATTTATTTCCTATTCTCTTGCTGCCTATTTTCTCTTTGATTTTTGTTTTGTTTCTTCCCTCCCTCTCTAGCCTCAAATGTGGGTAGTATGAATGAGTGATTTCTAGAAGGAATAAAACCAGTTAAAAAGGCAAAAAAAAGCAACAACATTTTCTGTGCATCACGGTGTAAAATGTACAATAATCAAGCAGAACCACTCTAAATGAATTACGGTAAAAAAACGCAGATTACCAACATGTCAAATACTATTAGCACTGAGATTTGTAGAAGCAATGTGTGCACAGAGGAAGGGTTTTGTATTTTAGTTTATTTTCGCCTTGTTTTCTTTGTAAAGTGAACGCCAGCCACTCCTAACAACTGGGTTTGGTGCCTTGAATGAATTACTGATAAAAGAGGAAAAGCAGGACCTTTTCCCAGGACCATTTCTCACCGTGTCAGGTACCAAGGTGTGATTTCTTGCAGGAACTTCAGGTGTGTTCCTGTATATGTGCAAAAATCTCATTTCCTTGGATGGGATTAATGATCCCTTATTCCACTGGAGAAGGGAGATGGAAGAGAATCAAAACTAAAAGGGCACAGAAAGAGGAATTCTGTCTAGAAATTTGATTTGCTGACATGGACTAGAAAATCGAGGAAGGATGGCTTTAATTAGAGGGATTCCTAAATGACCCTAAAGTGTCTTGTGGCATCCTCAAGGACTGGTGGGGTTGGCAATTAGTTGGTGGCCCTGATGACCATTGGAAGAGGCCACTATGGCTCTTCACGTTGAATACTCATAGAATCATAGAATATCCTGAGCTGAAAGGCACCAACAGGGATTATCCAAGACCAACTCCTGGCCCTGCACAGGAGAGCCCCAGAATTCCCACTGTGTGTTCTAACTCAGCTCTCCAAACAACCAAGTTTGAGGACCCCCGATGGGGATGCTTTCCTTGCCCAAGTTTTATGAATATTTATTAATAATAATATTGCCCTCCCCATTTTATTAACAAAGATTGCTCTTGGATGATTACAGCTGTTTTTCCTTGTATGGTGGAGTTTGGAAGGGTGAGGAGTTCAGCCAAGAGACGAAAAAATTCCGAGTTTGGCCAACAAACCCACACCTCCACCTGGTCAGTGTTTGCTCTGGGGTGAATTCTCTGATGAGCACAAGGAAGGAGCACGACTCCAGCTCTCTTTCACCAAAGCTGCTCCATTTTGCATGAATAAATATTTGTTGGGCCAGCAGGGATTTTATAGCCCATCAGCTCGGGCACTCGGCCGGGATGGAGGAGACGTGTGCTCAGGTCCCCGTTCCAACGTGTGGTTAATTATTTATCTGCAGCAGAATGGCTGAGAGAGGCTGAGACAAAGAGCCAGAGGCCAAGTCTGCAGCCTCATCGCTGCTGTGTTTGGTTGCCAAGAGAGGCCACAAATTTTATCTCTGCAGATAAGTGGCTTCTTTAGGGTTCAAGTGGCTTTGCTGCTCTAGGTCTGAGCAGGAAGGATTAGACTGGATTTTAAAGATTGCTCCTGATAAATTGGGTTGGTCTGGGGGGCGTTGTATTTTTCTAGGTGGAAATTTTCCAAGGTCTAGGAAAGGTGATGGCTCTTTGAAATGCCCAGCTTTTTCCAGGATGGGATAACTCTTTCCCTTCACGTGTTTTGTATTGGACCTGTATGCTCTCTTCTTCCTCGGACACCTTCCACCAGTTTCCCTTCTCAAAGGACAAGTTGTCCAGCCTGGATTTTGTCCAGGCTGTCATCCACCCACTTCCCAAGGAACGCAGCACAAGAGGACCTGTTTAGTGGAGGGATCCTGGGACATGTCTTTGAAGAGCTCATGGTTCAGCTGAGGTGGCTGTCGAGGCACCTTGTGTGTCCTAGACCAAAGGTCAGCAAAGAGGTCACTTTACTCAAGACATGGGCATTTAGCTGAAAGTCAGTTAATTAGGAGCTGAATTAGAGTGAAGTAAGTTGTAGTCTAATAGACCCACGGCTTGCAGAAGTTTCTCCCATCCCTGCTTTTCCAGAAGGGCTGAGACTTCAGAGATGTCGTGTGGCCACTAATGAAGACACGCTCTGAAGTCTCCAGCAGTTCAGACTCTCATCCTCTGCTATTGAGTGGGAAGAAAAAGGTCACCTTCCTTGACCTCTGCCAGGCAGATCTTATGCCAAAGCAAAGCTGCAGCTCCTTGACGGAAAGCCTGGGAAGAAAATTAAACAATACAAAGTGTTTGTCGACCCTCTGAGGCTTCTTCATTACTGATCTGCAAAATTATGCTGCTCCACCTTGCAAAAAAGTATCTGGGATACTTTTCAATAATTACACAATCAAAACAATTGACTCAACCAGGAAATGCTTTAGAAAACTTGTTTAGGTTTTTTAAAAACTTCAGGCATCTTCTTACTAGTCGTTAATAAGGAATAACACATTAGGTGTGCAGTTAGTAATGGGAGGTTCCAGCCCCACTAAGGGTTTGGATTTGGTCTGTAAATGACAGCAGTTTCATGGGGTAGGTTTCATCTGAGCCTGGAGGAAGTTTAGGCTCAACTTCAGGTTGAAACCTGCTCCTGCTTTGAGTGGGGGACTAGATCAGGGGAGTCCAGGGGCCCATTGACCTGATGGCTCCTGGTGCAAGACATTCCTCATGTCCTTGTCATGTTGCTTGGCTTTTCCCTTCAGAGTCAGTGGAAGGATGTCCCTGCACAGTAAATCCTTGTGATTACCTTGCTCTGGTTTTCTCTAAGCTCTGGACTCCTGAGGAGAGCCAGAATAATGACATTGAGATGGTCAGTGAGAGCTGGAGAAGCCTCCCAGCCTTGGCACAGGTTCCACTTCCCAGTGCTGATGTCCTTGCTGGCTGGGCTGCCCCAGAGGTGACAGTGACTTTATCCAGTGCCATTTGTCCTGTTGTTTGCCCCGTGTCTGAATGCATGTTTCTGCTGAGGAGCAGCGCGAGGACGGCCATGTGTGTAGTGCCACGTTTTATATTAAACAAAAATAAATTCCCTCTAACGTGAGCTTTTCAGACAGGTTGTCCTAATATATTAACTTCTGTCTGTGTTTTGAATAGTCAATTTCACGGTGAAATGAGTTCTTAATAATATATTTACCACCTGGGAGAAATCTCCCAGCCATCTGGAAAGGAGTGGGGATTTAGTGCCTCCAAATGGAGATTGTTTTTTTATTTATTTATTTTGCCCATGGTTTATTCCCTCCCCCAGATCAGGCCCAGAGGATGCTTTGGGTCTGACTTGACCATTGCAGCAGGTTTTTGGGTCTTTTGCCCCATTTCCAGTCTGGCAGGAGGTTCCCTGGCCAGGGTAGGGGGGTTGGAAACAGATAATCCTTAATGTCTTTTCCAACCCAAACCTTTCAGGGATTCTGGGATTTCTTACTGGTATGGAGCTGTCAAGAAGCACGTGGAGGTTCTCCACAGCTTCTCAGGCTGGAGACTGGTGTTGAGGCAGCATGGGGACATGTCACCTTCACCAACCCTAAGCTGGGATGGCTTCTGTCCCAGGCACTGTTTGGAGGAAGAGGAGTTTTTCTTGTAGGTGCTGGCAAAGCCTTTCCCTTCGGATGGAGATGTCAGTGATACACGACCTAAATCCAGGCTGGTTTGTGTAATACATCTTTGGAACTCCACTAAAACAGGAGCCAGATGCAAACCAAGCTATCCCTTGATTATGTGGGGGAAGTGGTGAATTCATCATCACTTGAAGTCTTTTAAGCAAGACTGATTGTCCTGCTAAAACCCAGCCAGAGCATCAGCAAGAACTGGCCGGGTTTGCTGGTGTTTGCCTGAGTGCAAGGGAATAATCCCTGTGTTTGCTCCAGGGCTCACAGGGTGAAATTGCATGGCTTGGCTTCTCCAGGCTGCCAGCTCTGATTGTCTCTTCTGGCCTTGGACATTGTGGATTGATGGAAACTCATCATGGCCTTTCTGTTGTGTCCTCACGTCGCTTCCCCACGTGCTTAACCTTCATCTTTTATATCGCTGGAGTATGAAATTCCCACGTGGTGGAGAGAACTTGGTGCTCACCCAACACAAATCCCTGTGGAAGTGGAATCTGATGGCTCCAGGGCTCGAAAATCATTAATTTTGTTTGCAGAAGTGATAGCATTAGGGATATTAGCATATCCCTACCCCCTGCTTTTGCTCAGGTCGCTCGTGTGACACAAAATGAAATTTTTTCTGGGAGATTTTGCAAAACCCACGTGGGATATCATTGAATTCCCGAAATTGCTCAGAACACGTTTGCACATGTCATTGCAGGGGGAAAGCTCTGCAGCCTTGCTCTTGGAATTTCTCTGTGCTGCGGGGATGTGTGTAATCTGGTGGATTTTATCTGCCAAAATCATCTTGTTGGGAAGACAGGAAGGTTTAAAAGTGAGGGGGCAGCAGAGTTAGTACAGACCCACCTCTCCACAGTCACAGAATCCTGCTCTGTAATTTTCAGGGCTGTTGTGTATGCAAATTAAAGCAGTGAGGTCACAGAATCATGGAATGGTTTGGGTTGGAAGGATCCTTAAAGATGATATAGTTCCACCCTCTGCCATGGGACACCTTCTGCTATCCCAGGTTGCTCCAAGCCCCATCCAGCCTGGCCTCAGACACTTCCAGGGATCCAGGGGCAGCCACAGCTTCTCTGGACAACAAATTTGCCCTCCCCAAAAGGCATCTTAAATCTCCTTTATTTTTTTCTGGGCTAAATAAATTCAGGATTGAAAGCAAGTCCCAACTTCCCGTTTTCCTGTTGCACTTTGCAGGCTGGAAAAGGAGAAGGGTTGAAGGTCCCCTTCGACTGAGGTTGAAAGCATTAAGGTTTTGTTTGTCTAAACCATTTATCCCACCTCTTTCAGCAGTGCATGGCCAGGATGCCTCCAGCCATCCACACCTTTGAACTGCACAGTCTCTAATTCCGTGCAGACGCCCGGCAGCTCCTGAAATATGTATGGGAGAGGGGAAAAGACAAAGGGAGCCCTGTTAGAGCTGCATTTTACATCAGGTTGCACCAAACCCCTGGATTTAGCTCTCCTTGAACTTGAAGTTGGCAATAATTGAAGACCAGATTTGGCAGCTGCTGTTCTGACATGATATTGCTGCCGGGTGTTATGAAAACCACTAGAGCCAGAAACCAGTGCAATATTCTGTGCTTGGAGTTTGAGCTTTCAAACATATGAAGCATCAATCTCTCGCTAGCGGCTCCTGAGCTATCAGCTCCTACAATCAGGTGGAAAAGA
This sequence comes from Hylia prasina, assembly GCA_013397195.1. Classification (NCBI taxonomy): domain Eukaryota; kingdom Metazoa; phylum Chordata; class Aves; order Passeriformes; family Sylviidae; genus Hylia; species Hylia prasina. The sequence goes on along the minus strand of VYXD01008201.1, from coordinate 80,624 downwards.
GTCTTTCAAAAGTGCTTAGTTACTGGAACAGTACAAATGCTTTCTGGAGCAGCAAATGCTTCCATGTATTGGTCCCAGACCATGATTAGGATGATAAAAATCTGCACCCTGAGGAAATGCACTGCCTGGATGCTCCTGTTGCTGAAATGTCAAAATAACCAGGAGGATGAGGAAGGATGCAGGGCCCTGGGATCTGTTATCTCACCCGGCTTCCAGCTGTGTTCTTGCTTTTGTTTTGTGGCAAATTAGTGATTTTCCCTCTTGATCCTTCAATGTGAAATCTTTGTTCCTGAGTCTCTGAACAGGCTGATCCCATTGTCCTCACCCCATGGATTTATTTTTAAGATTTAGGGTGATTCAAGTTACATCTGAAATTTTTAGAGACATGGATGATCTTTGGGGCATGTGGGGGTGTCAGACATACACTTGGGTCTAGCTAGAAAATGCAGGAAGTTTATTAATCCTTGTTTGATCTTGTCAGGATCATAACTGGACTATTTAAACTAATTGAATGAACATGATCCATGTGTCTGAGGGCAAAGACAGCGTTGGTGTGGTTTGAGCTCTGCCTTCCAGCCTTACACAAATCCACAATCCAGCCCTACATTGGATAATCACTGCTACAAGCATCACTTTTAGCTATTTCAGCTCATCTCAAACCTTTGTTTGTGATATTGCCATTGAATCTGCCAGTTACACTTTGCAGTCGCTGTGATTTTATCAGTGACAATGGGAATTGTGGGCTGGAACCCCCCCAGGATTTGGGGGCTGAGGATTGTTGCTATTTTAACAGGACCTTGGTGGTGCTGGTGCTTTTGACATCAAATGTTGGGTGAAAACAACATTTTATTGATTTCCTTGCATAGTTTTGGTTTCAAGGGGCAAATTAGCCTGGAAATTTTGCTTTTAAAAGTTACGTGGCAGGTGAGGGATGGTGTGGGGCCAGATCCAGTGGAAGGAGCAAAAAAACTCTGCCAGTTTCCTACCAGGATTTGTTTGATTGTCTCAACCCTGTCCCGAAAACAACAGTGGGGGTTAAATTTCCCCGTGTGACATCACAGTGCCTCGGCTTCATTTATCTTGGGAGGGTGTAAAAGGTGGGGATGTTTTCAATTGAAGCCATCTCCATTCTCAGCCCATTTTGCAGGAGCCGTTTTACTGGTGATGTGACACGATATCAATAACAATGAGGTTTCTCGCTGCCTGCTCTCGTTGTTTATGGAAAGGAGTTTCAGAAAACATATTATTATAGAGAATAATGGATGGGCTGTAGGGAGACAAGGAAATAATTGCATTGAGGGGGCTTGAAAACATCATAAAGCCAAGAATGGAGTTTGGTTGGACTCTCATGTCACAAGGTCCCAAGGACTAAACTAATTCTCCATAAATCTGTGCAGCCCATTTAGACTTACGGGATTTCTTTTCTTCCCTACTCCACTAGATTTTTTTTCCCCCCTCTTTTCTTTTGAAGAAACACCACAGAGGAGATGGAAGTGAATAAAAGCCACCCAATCCCCAATTATGGTGATTAATTATCCGTTTGTATTTTGTTAGCACCTATAGATTCTCTGTCAGGGGGCTGAGAGTCATCCAAGCACAGGCTAGAAAAACACACAGCCTTTTTCTAAGGAGCTTGGAGCTTTTTTTTAAAAAAAGGAATGAATAAATATTAAAAATAAAAACAACTAAATAATTAAAAAGGAAAAGGAGCTGCCACAGAGTTGACATCCAGATCAGAAGTATTGCCAGTGCTCTGACTGCTAAAACCTTTGCTCTGGGTTTATTTCAAACTGACAGAGATCAGGTTTAAGTGGGATATTGGGAAAAAAAATCTTGCCTGTGAGGGTGATGAGGGCCTGGCACAGGGGCCCAGAGAAGCTGTGGCTGCTCCTGGATCCCTGGGAGTGTCCAAGGGCAGTTTCCACAGGGCTTGGAGCAGCCTGGGACAGTGGAAGGTGTCCCTGCCCATGGCAGGGGGTGGAACAAGATGATTTTTAAGGTCCCTTCCAGCCTGGACCATTCCATGATTCTCTTCCCTCCAATCCATTCTGGAATTCTATGAATTTTGACTGCTGTTGGGAAGATTTCAGGTTGTTGAAGCCATTAATTTATAGGCAGAGCCTGTTAGAATTAGGCTGTAAAAATAAGTCCCCCTCCGGTGCCGTGGCAGGAGGGAGCTGAGGGGGCAGGATGAGACCCTCAGTTGTGCTTTTGGGGGAATTTGAGATCCACTGGGCATGAGGTTGGAAGGAGTTGGACACCCCAATCCTTCCCCTGGGGGGATCCACATTCCCAGTCCTGAGAGCAAACATCTTCCCAAAATTGGGCTGAACACTTCCCCTCCAGTGGTCATCCCACAGGAATTCTCAGATTGCTCCATCACAAAACCCCCATTGAATGACCATTTCCCAGAGACGTTTTCCCTCTCTTTTCCAGTCACTCATTCCCCCCCAGGCCCTGCAATTTTTATTTGCATTACATCAGTCTGGGGGAAAAATCCGAAAATCAGGACTTTGACCAGTTCTTTCAGAGGGCGAATGAAAAGGCCTTTTCTGCCTTGGGGAGGGGTTGTTTGTTCCAGGCTGGAAGCACGGCATTATAATTATCATGGGATTAATCTGAAGGATTAAATTGGTGGTGGCTGGTCGTTACATTTCCATGGGCTTCCTGGCATCTGGGGTCAAATCCAGCATGAATGGGACAATTTATATTCCCTGTTGTGTCACTGTGTCCTGTTTTCTCCACGTTCCTGGATTTCTCCACGTGGATTTTAGGATCCTCCATTAGTTCAGTACGGACTCGTGCTGGTTTAGCTCTGTCATAGCTGCCAAAACCTGTGACAACTTTCCAAGGGGATTTGCACACCTGCACCAGAGTGGAAGGTTCCCTGCGGTGGGAACGGCTCCACGCACTCTCCCAACCCCAGCACTGCCCATCTGGGGTGAACAATGGCTTTTAAAATCCTTTTTCACAGCTTAGTTGGTGGCCAGGGCAAAGAAACAACACGGCCTTGAGGTCACCTCGGAGAAAAGTGGGGAGCTGGGTTGCTTTCAGTGACGTCAGCCCAGTGTTTCTGTCAAATCCTAATGAAACAGTTTATGCAAACGTGGAAACCGACCCATATGCTTCACTCAGCGTAGCCTTTTTTTAACCTTTTAGATAAATGTCAATTTCTTGGAATGACAATGACATTTCAAGTGAGAGATTGAAATGTAACACACAAGAAACATCATCCAGGAGATGTTTTGACTTCTCTGCGGCTCCCTCCTCTCCCTGTTCTATTTATTTTCTGCGAAAACTGTTCGCTAAACCTGACTTGAATCCACAGATAGTTTCGGTTCCTGAAAATGACATTTTCTAGCAAACACGCCGTCAATCGAAAACAAAAAGAAATCAATCTCACAGGCTCTGCTCGCCCTTGGTGCCAGAGCCAGCCCTGGGCTTCACAGCACATCGTGGGGCTGGGACATCAGGGTCTTCTGACCCTCTCTGACATGCAGAGCTTTTGCTTTTCCCGCTTTGCAGCCCGGGAATTTTCCATTTTGGATCAAATGCTGTGCTTTGGTGGCTCTCTGCAAGGTTGGAGAGGAGCATTTCAGGGCTTGGTCACCACTCTTGCTGATGAAATGCACCAACCAGGCTCCTCTGTAATCAAAACCAAGATCCCAGAATGGTTTGGGATTAAGGATCATCTTGTTTCGAGCCCATGCCAAGGGCAGGGACACCTTCCACTATCCCAAGGTGCTCCCAGCCCTGTCCAACCTGGCCTTGGACATTTCCAGGGATCCAGGGGCAGCCACGGCTTCTCTGGGAATCTGTTCCCTCCCCACCCTCACAGGGAAGAATTTCTTCCCAATATCCCATCTGTCCATGCCCTCTGGCAGTGTGAACCCACTCCTCTTGTCCCAGCGCTCCAGGCCCTGGTGCAAAGTCCTTCCCCAGCTCTCCTGGAGCCTCCTTAGGCCTTGGAAGGAGCTGTAACTTCTCCCCAGAGCCTTTTTCTCTACAGGCTGAGCATCCCCAGCTCTCCCAGTCTGTCTCCATGGGAAAGGCGCTCCAGCCTTTGTAGCATCTCCGTGGCCTCCTTTGCACTTTGTCCAGCAGCTCCACGTCCTGCTGATGCTGGGGTCCCAGAGCTGGACACAGTGCTCCAGGGGGGTCTCACCAGAGTGGAGCAGGGGGGACAATCCCCTCCTGGACCTGGTGCTGATGGTGCTGGGAATGCAGCCCAGGACAAGGCTTGGATTTCCGGGCTGAAAGCACACATTCCCAGTCAGGGAAGATCCGAGCTGGGAAGCAGAGTGTCCTTGTCACACAGGAGCAGAGCTCTGCGTTAGCACTGTGAGTGTCATCCCAGGGATAATGGAGACATGGGGCAGGCAGTGACACAGCCTGACATGGGATGTGCTGGGATTGAGATATGGGGCAGGCAGTGACACAGCCTGACATGGGATGTGCTGGGATAGGAGATATGGGGCAGGCAGTGACACAGCCTGACATGGGATGTGCTGGGATTGAGATATGGGGCAGGCAGTGACACAGCCTGACATGGGATGTGCTGGGATAGGAGATATGGGGCAGGCAATGACATCCAAGCCTTCCATGGAATGAGCCAGGATCAGAGATGTGGGGCAGGCAGTGACACAGCCTGACATGGGATGTGCTGGGATTGAGATATGGAGTGGGCAATGACATCCAAGCCTTCCATGGAATGAGCCAGGGTCAGGAGCAAGGTGCTGGCTCTGACTCAGGAGAGCAATGAAGTGCAAACCTCGAGTACTTCGTCACTCAGGCTCTTGCTTATCTGCTGGCTTATGAATCAGTTGGTGCCCACATGGTTCCCTGAGTCACTGTCTAGAAAGGGATAAACGCCTCTCAGCGTCTCATCCAAATTGTCCTCCTTCAGCCCCTTATTTTTGTCTGCTGATGGTGTTGTGAGAGAAAAGCTCCAATTTACTGAGAGATGAGATAAATCAAACCTTTTCTGTGCTGCTTTGCTGCTTCTTACCCCAAGGAGTGTATGGCTTTCATTGTGCTGTGCTGCTTTGCTTCTGTTTTACCCCAAAGAGTGCGTGGCTTTCATAGAATCACAGAATGCTTTGGGTTGGAAGGGACCTCAAAGCTCATCCCATTCCACCCTTGCCATGTGCAGGGACACCTTCCACTACCCCAGGTTGCTCCAAGCCCCATCCAAGCTTGGACACTTCTAGGAATGTGGCAGACACAGCTTCTCTGGGCAGTGACCTGGGGAAGTCACTGCTGCAGGAAGGTCCCCAGGTGTGAGGATGCCCCTGTCCCCCCTCCTGCTGTCAGCCTGGTTTGTGGCACACAGCAGGTGCACCCACGTCACTTGCTCTGTCCAGTGTGAGCTCTCAACCTTCTTTACAGCCAGGGAAAATTAATGGCAGGCGGGTTTGGAAGGTAGATTATTTCATTATCATCGTAATTGGTGCTTATAATTAGTTGTTACTCTGGCGTGTGATGTGCCCTGAGCTCTGCGGCTGCAAAGTGCAGGAGCAGAAAGGAAAGGCTATTTTTATTTTATTATTAATTATGGCTGTTGTTTATTTTATTGGATATTTATGCACTTGCTGTTTCAATCAAGTAACCTCAGCTCGTTTGGCTTTGCAGCAGGCAGATGGTTGGGCTTTGCCTGGCCTGGCTCTAGTTCAGCTTGAGCTCTGCCTCCTGCTCCTCGGTCAGCCGTGCCTCGCTTTGCCCAGGAGAAAATTTGGAACGGCTCTGCCTGCCTTGCTCTGTGCATGTGCTGTGTGCATCCACAGGAATTGCAAACCCCGACATCCGCGATGCTGGATGCAGATCCCTCACTGGGGATCCAGGGAAGCATCGCTGCTTCTCCCAGAGGGGCCACCGCCAGCCCAGGCGCCTTGCTGGAGGACAGAAGCCTCTTGTCAAAGGCAAATCACCCTCGAAGAGCCGCAGATATTTTGCTCTGAGTCAGGCAAAGGGCCCTCTTTGTGGTGCGTCAGCCTTTCCCCGCTGAAACAATAAATGGCCTTTTCCTCGTTAGCTGACGCAAGCCAACAAAGCGCCATTGATTTTGGTAGGTGCCTCATCAGTGACAGCCAGGCAGGGATGGGGTTTGTGACCCCACCGGCTTTTCCCGGCGCGCACGGACACGCGGCTGGGTTTTAATGAGCACTCGGGGCCACAAAGTGGGTCAGCGCTTCCATCTGCTCCGCCTGGCCCCCCGCGGCCCCGGCCCCCTCCCGCCGCAGGGACCCGAGGATGTCACCGCGCCGAGGCACGAGCTGCCACGTCCCGGGGCTGGCCCGTGGGGAGGTGTCACTGTGGGGAGGGTCCTGCTGGGACACGGGGATGGAACCTGCTGATGCGGCTCCCCGCGGATCCTGAGCTTTGTGCCAGCGGCCGGCCTGGTGCGCTTTGAAGCCTGAAACCTTGAGCACTTCAAACGGGCAGAGGACAGGCGGATGATGGATGGGAAATTAATATCTAACGGGGCTAAAAATTGTTCTCGTTGTCGCCCGAACTCCCCTGTCCAGCTGAGATCTATTTACTTTCATCCCAGGCGGAGCATTTAGCACAAAGAGACCCCTTGCACCCTTAATTTCCGAAAACACAAAGCCTTCCATTTCGCTGCATCCAGCTCAAACCTTCCCCTTTTCTCCCTCATTTTCCGGCTCTCTTTTGAAACCCTCTTCTCCCTCGCTGCAGCCTCTCAGGGGATGAAGCAGCAAAGTTTGGAAAGGAGAGCAGGTCGGTAACCCTTTTGTGGCCGGTTCGGTGCAGGGAGGGCATCCTGAGGCTTCTACACCCCAGCTTGTGCGTCAGCCTTGGCGGGAGCAAAGCCCCGCCGGCGCCACAGGCACGTTGAGCAGCGGTCAGCGCACGGTGGAGGGTTTGCAGCTGGAAATTGGGATGCTGGAATCTCATTTGTGGCACAGTAGGGGGATGGCAAGTGAGAGCTGCCTCTGGCACAGAGCGGAGCGTCCCGGCAGAGCTGTTCTGGCCGTAGGGCAGGGGAGGGAGGATGGTTTCAACATCAGGGCACCAGCCCGAGCCCGGGGCAGCCGGGTTCAGCCCTGGGCCCTCCGTGTCACGTTGCTCACCCATCTCTAGGGGCTGCGTCCCATCTCATTATCAGAGTTGGGAATGAGTTCAGGGAGGATTGCTCCACGCCGAGTGGGAATGGTGTGGGCTGGAATGAGCCTGGCATTCCATACCCCGCCCCTGCACGGCCAGGGAGCGCCTGACATTATCAGTGCTGGGTGGGGGAGAAAAAAGGCAAAACAAGTGATGTTTCAAAACACGGCCTCGAGATTTTCCCAGGCTGATTTGCCGGCTTTCCTTTATAGCCTGGTGCAAAAACACCAAAGGAAAAGCAGTTCTTTAGTGCTGACAGGTTAGAGGCGAGTTCTGGTGGGTGATCCCTGTGCCGAGGGCTCTGATAATTGGGGTGGGTCTGGCAGGGCTTCAGGAAGGGGCTGCAGAGCAGGTGCTGGGCAGGCAGAGCCCTTTCCGTGGGTCCGGCCCTGCTGCTGCAGTCGGGCAGAGGTTTTGACTTCCCTGTAAACACAGCCTGGGACTGGTGTGCCGAAATTGTGAAACAGGGAAGGGTGGGACCGGCAGTGCCTGCCAGCTCCCTGGCACCCAGCTTTGCCCCGGGGCCTTTGACTGCTGCAGTTTTACTCATGTAATTCCAAGAAGTGTGCGAGTACCCGGGGCAGAGTTCCCACTCCCTTGTGCCGCGGTGCTGCTGCTGCAGCTGGGGCTTGGGCTGGGGGTGCTGACCCTGAACCCCCTTCTACAGCTGCTAGAAGGAGGCAGGAATTACAGTCTGGGGATGGCAACTTGTTACTGGTGTAAGGGCTGGGTGTTTTTAAACTTCTTGTATAAATAAATAAATAAATATGTATGTATGCATACATGTATGCATGTATACATGTATGTATGTATGTATATATGTGTGTGTATATATATATATATGCCCACAGAGGTTGTTGACTCCTCACCCTGGAAGTGTCCCAGGCCAGGCTGGAGCACTGGTCTGGTTGGAGGTGTTTCCTGCCCGGGGGTGGAATGAGATGAGCTTTAAGGTCCCTTCCAACCCAAACCATTCTGGGATTCCGTGACTCTAATTTTCCATATATTTATATACATGGGGTTGTTGAGGTGCTTGGTGTGCCCTATGGGGTGACATCACAGTGCACTTGGGTCCCAAATATGCCCTGAGAGCCCAAGACTGGAGTCACAGGTGTGTGCAGGACATGGCTTTGTTGGTTGGTGCCTTATTGCCGCGCTGTTTCTCTGCACTGGAGTGAAATTCCGTAGTTTTCACCTTTTGTTGCTTCTCAGCAGCCCCTGGAGGGCCCCTGTTATCAGGACTGGAGGTCTGACACCTCCCTCTGGATATGAGCCACAACTCTGACTAGCCTCCCCCACCCTCCGCAGGGACAGCTTAATGTGACCCCGGGGGTGTCCCTGGGCAGGTGCAGGTCCCAGGCCGTGTCCCTGGCGCCTGGAGCAGGTCCCAGCCCAGCACCCTCCACCCTCTGCCGCTCCCTGCGAGGCCAGAGGCTGCCCAGCCATCCCTGCAAAGCTTCCCTGGCCGGAGGGCATGCTCCTCAGCCGGGGGAAGTGGCACCGTGTCACCAGCAATCCCGCTGCCTGTCCCTGAGCAGCCAAACCTGCAGCAGCCCAGGGCCACTTGCAGCTGCTCCCCTCTCTCTGCCTCCCACTCTTTTCCTCACTTCTCCCTTTTAATTCTCTCCCCGTCTGTTCATCTCTCTCCCCTTCTGTTCATCCCTCTCTATTCTTGAGCCATCCTTCTTTTCCTCTGTGAAAAAAGCTTGGGAAGGAAGGGAGGAGAGCGGTCCAACTCCATCGGTTTTTCCTATACCCATCCCTAAAATCTCACCAGGTTACATTATGCTCTAATAGACTTTAAGCCAATCTGCCTAATGCCACTGCAAAGGTCAATTGAATTCACCCTAAAAAATTTACTCCTGGCTCATTATACATTTGGAAAATGACTTAGAAGCACAAGCTGCCCCAGAGGTTTCTGATATTTTCCTAATGAACATGTCTCCTAATGGAAAGAAAAGAAAGAAAACCAACACACACACACAAAAAAACACCTCACAGCAATTTGAAAGGAATATTTTGCTGGTCCATTGGAGAGAGTAGAGTAAGGCTGAGTGTAAGGTGAAGAGGAGGAGGAGGGATGTGTGATGCAATGTCTCAGCGAGGTCATTACACCACCAGAGGAATTTTTTTAAGGAATTTGCTTGCCCAGGCATTTAGGCAAGAGCTTTGACCTTGTGTCCGAGCCTGGCACCTCTTGCAGGGTTGTTTGGCTTCGTGCTCCCAAGGCACTTCCACGTTGGCTCTGACTCAGGTGCACTCACAGCCCACCCACGGCTCCCTCACCCCGGCCTCGCAGGCTAAAGGAGGCAAAATTAATCAAGTGAATGATTAATTGCAAACTGTGTCCCAGCTTGCTGAGAGTGACAACTTTGAAGGGCTTTTCAGGCTGAAGATGCTCAATGTGAAAGGCCTTTGTGGACTCTGAGAGGTTTTTTTAGTTTGTTTTTTTCTTGAGAGAGTGGTGAGAGGGCTCTTGAAACCCCTGTGCCTTTGAGGGCACAGAGTTATTTACTGCTCATCAGATTTAGATCCTTATTTCTAATGTGTAGATCCAGCCAGGTGCAGGACAGAAATAAATCCAAAGATGTTCACTGGTCCTTTGGGCACCGGGCTGTGGGTGCTCCCCACAGTGCCCAGGATTGGATTGATTTGGAATCCCTGTCAATAATGCAGAGGTTATGTTGAATATGAACTGAATTTTGAATTTCATTTTCTGTCCTGAAAAGTGGAGCTTCTGAATGGGGAGGAGTGGGAGAAGCAGAGCATCTCTCCAAAAGATTTGCTAGGTAGGAATGGAAACCATTAAGGACCAGCAGAGGTGCTTGGAATTAAAATGAAGCAAATCAAGGCAATAAAAGCACAAACGTGACTTTGTCAAAGTCAATGCGTTCCCATGGGAAGTTCTAAATTTCAACAAAACAGCATTTCTGACCAAACAAACAGCCCAAATCCCTCCCATGTGTGCAGGGGTTTAATGGTCTGGGATGGTTTGTTGAACAGGACTGAACGTGCAACTTCCACTGGTGCAGAGATGCCACCATTGGGTGTGCTGGGTTTCACCACACCCAGGCTTAGTCACTGAAATCATAGGGATCTCGTTTAACTTGGTCATCTGCCAGCCAGGAAAGACCTTCCAGGACCTAAAGAGGCTTCCACAGAGCTGGAGAGGGACTTTGGAAAAGGGCCTGGAGTAGCAGGACAAGAGAGAATGTATTCCCGTTGCCAGAGGGCAGGATTAGATGGGATATTGGGAAAAAAATTCTTCCCCGTGAGGGTGGTGAGGCCCTGGCACAGGTGCCCAGAGCAGCTGTGGCTGCCCCTGGATCCCCTGGAAGTGTCCCAGGCCAGGCTGGACAGGGCTTGGAGCAGCTTGGGATAGTGGAAGGTGTCCCTGCCCGTGGCAGGGGAGGCAGAGATGGTCTTTAAGGTCCCTTCCATCACAAACCCTTCCATGTCCTGCGTTCCTCACACAGAGGGCAGTGCATCCCCTCCTGCAGCATGTGGCTAAAGGATGTGGGATACCTGAATTCCAGCCCTCTCCTTGTGTCTGGATGAAAAAGCCCAGCCTAGGTACCATAATCTAAACCAGACTGCAACTCCAGGCTGAGCTGCTGCCTTTTTCCAAGAATCTGCTGGGAATTTTCTTGCCGAGCTGTTTTTTTGGCACAGGGAAAAGCTTCAGGGAAACCGAAAGCCTGGGCATAACTCCCTTCAGTTTGTCTTTAATTACAGCTAGGGAAGAGGTGGTAATTACAACACACCTTTCCCTTGCACAGATCCTCAGGTGGAATCAGTGCTCAGAAATATGCATACTAATCAGGAGCCTGGGTTTTGCCAGGGTTGCTGTTGTGTTGGTTGGGATTGAGCAGAGCGAAGCTGCCCAGATGGCATCCAGGATCTGGCTGGCAGAGGAGGCTTTGTGGAGCAACGAGGACAGGGAAAGCTGTTTTCTCCCTCTTGCTACGGATATTAGGCAGGAGCTGGGGACAGCGGGATGGTGCTTGCAATGTCAATTATTAGCGTGTTTAGTAAATTACCTAGTAAATTGGCCCTTAAAATTTCCAACTGCGTGTCCTCTCTTGCACTCCAAGCCTGCAGCTGAGTTGTTTACACTCTTTCAGCGGGGAAGATGGATCAGCTATGTCTCAGCTTCTGGATGTCTTGCAGAGAGGAGCCTGAGCTGATCCTGCACGCTGTGCCGGGCTGGGAAGCGGAGGGAGGGCCGTGCCCACGAGCGCAGGAACCCTCACCTTGGCCCAACTTAAAGCTTTCAGAGCCGTGACGGGGAAGGCAGGACCCCAGGAATCTGTGTCCTCGCCATCCACACTCATCCAGGGGGTGCCAGCAGGTTCCGTGCTGTCAGTGTGTGACAGCATCTCCCGTGGTTCTCCTGATTGCCTTCCCTCTGTGCGCTTGTTCTTGGCGAGGGCTGTGCCTGGTGCGGCGCAGAACCGCTGGCACCGGGGGATGAGCTTGTCCTCCTTTTCTCACAGCAGCAGGCTGAGGGAGAGGCTGGCAAAAGAGGAAGGCAGGTATCTGTGTGATGGGGAGGGAGAAGGATGCTCTGCAGGCTGCATGAGATGGGTGAAACTGCTGGAGAGACTTCGCCATGGTCTGCTGGCCACTGCGTGCTCCTTAAGCTGATCTGGGGGATTTATCTCGCTCAGAATCTGTGGTTAAATATCTGGGAGATCACTGTGGATGAGCCTTAGGGATGCTTCCCAGCGAGGGCAACCCTCACCAGAAAAGCTCATCCCTTGTGCTTTTGGGATAAATCTGCTCAGGGTCTGCCTTGGGACCTACCCTTTGGGGTTGGGACAGCATCGAGAGGACTTGCCTTTGGTTGGCACTGATCCCAGGCCAGATCCCCTTCCTCCCCCCTTTTACTGGGTGGGATGTGCATGGTCTGTTTTCCATTGCAAGGCACATTTTCGCTTCTGTGCATTTCCACCTCTCCTTTTGCCTTTTCATGTGTTCTGGAAAGGTCAGCCCATATCTGGAACATGCTTTAAATTTGCACAGAGAGCCAGGGGCAGGAGGAGAGGGGAGCGTCGTGTTGCTGCAGCTCCAGCCCTCTCAGAGGGAGGTTTGCTGCTTATTTCGCTACTTTTATGGATGGATGGGATGCAGGACTGCGTGAAAACCCACCTGCAACATGAGGAAATGGCCTTTTCTTAGCAGAAATCCCCAAAAGCACAGACTGGTGTTGTCGTAACCCCACCGGCTGCAGCGATTCACTGTCCCTCCTCCAGCCTCAGCTCCTGGGGTACATCAGCCTTGTCCTTCCTCTCTCCCCGGGGCGATCCTCACCTCCTCCAGCCCGCTGCTGTCAGCTGAGCCGAGCCCCCCTGCTCCGTGTCCCGCTGTGCCGGCAGGGCGTGTCCGACCCGCTCCCCTTGCATCCCGCATCCTGCATCCCTCACACTTTTCCCGGGAGCGCGGGGGGCGCCATGGCCCGGCGCCGTGCCCCCTCCTTGTCTCCACGTCAGGCCCTTACCTTGCCTGTCAGGCGCTGCCTCCTCTCGCCGGGACCTGATGCTGCTTCGTTTCTGTTTTAATTTTGCTGCGGTTTCGCGACAGCCACTGCGGGGTCAGGAGTTACAGAAAGGTTACTGGTGAGTGATGGGTATTGACATCCTTAACAGCGCCCTGACCCCATCAGTCTCGCTCTGTTCTTCTTTTTCCTTACACTTGCCCTGGTTTTTTTTTTCTTTTAAATTGGCCTCTTTCATGCATAAAGCTGCTTCATCACATTTTCACCCAAAGCCACAGCCGGCGAGGCAGGAAGGGAAGCGCTGATTTGCCCTGGCTGGCGTTGAGGGAGGCTTCCATCCTCTTATGTTCCTATCCAGAAACCTCATGTGCTGCTTTTTGCCCTTTTTTTTTGGTCCAGATCTGCCAGTTCATCTTTCCAAATGCCCACCTGGGTTGTCATGCCTGTGCCAAACAACCAACTCACCTTGTGCAGGGCCAGGCTGCATGTTGGAGGAATGAGCTCATCCCTGCTCCTTTCCCACAGCCTGGCTCCTTGTCTGGTGGGTTCCATGTGCAAAAAGCTGGGAGAACTTGTCCAGAGATGTGCACCAGGCTGTAAAACCCCAGCACAGCAATTCAGGTGCAGCCTGAGCGGCTCAGGAGTTGGCAGTGGGGGGATGACAGAATTTCTACTCAGAAATTGAAAAAAAAAAAAAAAAAAAAAGAAAAAATTTTTAATTA
>VYXD01008201.1:46947-64161 GCA_013397195.1 Hylia prasina | reverse complement strand
TTTTTTTTTTGTACCCAACAGCAGAGGAACTGCTGGACAGAGTCCAGAGAAGGTCCCAGAAATGCTCCAAGGGCTGGGGCCCCTCTGCTCTGGAGCCAGGCTGGGAGAGCTGGGGGTGCTCACCTGGAGAGGAGAAGCTCCAGAGAGAGCTCAGAGCCCCTGCCAGGGCCTAAAGGGGCTCCAGGAGAGCTGGAGAGGGACTGGGGACAAGGGATGGAGGGACAGGACCAGGGGCAATGGTTTGACACTACCAGAAGGCAGGGTCAGCTGGGATGTTGGGGAGAAATTCCTCTCTGTGAGGGTGGAGAGGCCCTGGCACAGGGTGCCCAGGGCAGCTGTGGCTGCCCCTGGATCCCTGGCAGTGTCCAAGGCCAGGCTGGATGGGACCTGGAACAACCTGGGATAGTGGAAGGTGTCCTGCCCATGGCAGGGGTTTGGAATGGGATGAGCTTTAAAGTCCCTCCCATCCCAAACCATTCTGGATTTCTATGATTTTTGGGGTTCAGCATTTTTTTGGGTCATGCTTTCTGGGTCCAAAGCACTTGGCTCTTGCATGGAGAAGGCAGAAAAACCAAATACCTGAATTCCATGTACTGTTATGCACCCACCACTCTGTTGGTCCTGGGTGCTGACGGTTCCTCTTCAAATGAACAGAAAAATTCAGTCTCCTTCACAATGTTTTGACAGTTTTTTGGGTTTTCTTGTTGGTTGCTTTTTTGTGGGGCTCAAACTGTTTTGCAAAGAACTCGCCGGGCTGGATGAAATGTTTGTGCTGGGAAATCAGCCATCTTCAAAAGGGCTCCTGCTCCCTTGCAAAACATTTGCAGAGTTTTCATCTGCGCATTTTGGCTCCTCTGATACAAGGCAGGAATCATCCTGGGAATTGTCTTCCCAATGGTTATTCTGCTGTCTCTGCTAGGAAATAGAAAAAGGCAGAAATGAGAATAATTCAGCCAACCAACAGCAAGAAAACATCCTCTGTGCTGCAGGTTGCTGGGCTTGGATGGTTTTGGTCTAAACAAGGTCATTGATCCCAAACAAAACCCTGCCTGATGTGAGCTGAACGGCTGAGATCTCACATCACAGGGGTTTGGAGGAACTTTTGCCCTCCTTGACTGCCCCAAACTGCCCTCACTGGCTGCATGTCATTGTTCAAAGTTTATTTACTTCCTTATTGAACACCATAACCAAAGAGGATGTTGTAGAATCAAAGAATCACAGAATATTTTGGGTGGGAAGGGACCTTAAAGCTCATCTCATTCCAGCCCCTGGCACAGGTAGGGGCTCTTTCCATTGGGCCAGGTAGCTCCAAGCCTCATCCAACCTGGTCTTGAATTCCAGGGATGAGGCAGCCACAGCTTCTGTGGGCAACAGAGAATTTAAAGCTGCAGCGCTGGCTGGGAGGAGCAGGAGGATCCCTGTGTGTATTTGAGAAAAAAACAATGTCATTGTCAGGATAAAACTCTTTACTTGGAAGGTGGAGGTGGCTTCTCAGAGCAGGCACATCACAAGGCTGGGCTGCATTATTCCAGCCCTAAATTATAGTTTGGCAAAGGAGGAGAAGCCTCCCGAGGAGGTGGGAAGGGATCGCAATCTCTAAAGGTCTTCCGGGCAATGTTGGAAATTAAGAAAGGGAATTATTCCTGGTCTCCAAAGGTGGTAGGACAAGCAGCAGTGGCTTGCAGCTAAGGAGGGGGAAGTTTTTCTGCTTGGCTGTTAGGAAAGTGCCCCCAGTTGGGAGGGAAGGGGGAGAGTCCCCAGGGAGGGAGCGCCGGCGCCGGCCACAGCGCAGGGACGGGATGTTAATGGAGGTGGTGAAGGGAAGGATCTTTAGACAACACAAGAGGTCAACCTGTTGACCCGAGCCAGCTCTCTGCTGGCCCTACAATCTGTACGGTGCCATGATAAATTCCACTTCCCTGACTTTACTGCAGGCGTTTATCGCTCGACTTAATGGCTGGGAAATGTCTCCACTTGACTGCTCCATTCAGACGGGAGGGCTGTCTGTGATCCTGGGGCTTGAGCAACACTTCACTGGCTGCAAAGGGATGGTGCCTTTTTATTATCTTCCCTCTCAGAGCCTGGACTCGAGGTCCTGGCTGCTCTTTGCCACTGATTTTTGCCTTTCTGACCTCGTTCCTTCCCCGCTGCCTTGCAGATTCTCACAAGCTGCCTTTGGGAGCGTGTGCTTGGAGTTTCCATCCTCTGAGTTCTGGTTTGGCAACGGTTCTATTCATTCAGAGATGGGTGGGTGGTGAGGGGCTCCCCGAGGGTGTTGTGACCCCCTTGGATTCCAGCCTGGAGGAGTCAGCTGTGGAGGAGGATGCTGGCAGCAGATGTGTGTGGTGCAACCAGCCCTCCTGTTTTTATTGCAGGTCCCAGTGGTCTCATCAGAGTTGATGTTTTTTTTAATGCTACTGGCACCGTGCAATTGCAGAGGAATCCAGGCTTTGGGTGAGCAGCAGCTTTGAGATGCAGGGGTTGCGCAAAAAAAGTATGGAAATACGTCTGGAATCTGCCAGATAATAAACCCAGCTCATCTTAATTTTGACTGCTTTTATTTTCGAGGTCAAAGTGAAGGGTGGGGGGGTCTAATTTGGAGCAGCGGAGGTACGGAGGTGCTCCCAAGGGGAATTTTGCAGGAGTCCAGTGCTGCGCTGTGCTGAATGTGGTGATGGAGGGGTGTCCCTGTGCTGCAGGGAGCTTCAGCTCATTCCTGGAGGGAGCTGGCCGTGCTGGAAGCTTTTATTTAAGGAAGTGAGGGGGAGATGATGTTTGAGGCAGAGCCGAGGCTGTGGATGTGTTCCTGGCTGGGCCGGGCAGTGTCCGGGAGCGATGCCGCAGGGTGGGCCCAGCGGGTGCTGGCAGAGTCCTTCCAGCTGCCCCCAGGCTGTGCTCCCCACGGAGCCTCCACCTTCCCTTGGATAAACCTTTCCTGGGATGTGTGTCCCTTTCTGGAGGCTGCTGGAGCAGATTGTGAGCAGGCGACGGGAGCAGCAGAGGAACTGTCGCCATCGGCAGCTTTTTGTTAATCTGATCCGAAGGTTCCCGCTGCGGATGTGGCTGGAGCTGGCCCTCCTCTCCCTGCCAGTGCAAAGGGAAATGTGCAGGCTCCTGATGCCTCTGCCTGGATGGAGGGAGGCAAGGGAGGCCGATGCAAGAGGGATTTTCCTGTCTCCACCTGCGCTTTTGCATCTGCATCTTTGTGCTTCGCTCTGTTTGCCCATTCCCAAATTCCCGTCAGGGCATGGCGAGGGGGGAGGGAGAAAGAAAGCCACCTTTGGAATTCTGGCTGTGAATCCCAGAATGTTTTGGGTTGGAAGGGACCTTCAAGCTCACCTAATCCAATCTCCTGCAGTGATCAGAGACATCTTCAACTAGACCAGATTGGTCAGAGCCCGCTGGTCTTCCATCAAGGTACATTTCTGCACAGAAAGTGCCCTTATTGGAAAATTCCTGGGATAGTTTTATTTTTTTTTTCCAGAGAAATTGATTTTCCATTGGGCAAATCTAAATCTAGATGATTGCCTGGAAGGAGCTCAGTGGTTTGGTTGTCTGATGGCTAAGCCAGGAGTTGTTCCTGCTGGCCAGGGAGACCTGCTGGGAGGCAGTGGGAAGCACAAAACCCCAAACCCTAAAACCCGCTGGAAAACAACTTGCCATTCTGTGTCCCATCTACAGGACACAGATAACCCTTCCAGGAGCTAGGAGTTAGCTGGAATGTCCTTGCATTAGGTGAACGGAGGTGAAAAAGAATCTATTCCCTGAAAATTTTACTTTTCATAAATTTCTGCTGAGACGAGGAAGTTAGAGGATATTTTCTTTTTTATTTAAACATATATATATATGTACATACACATATATATTTGACTTTCAGCAGCTTTCTATTTCCTAGTCAGCTCTCTGCACGATGCCATTTCTGCAGGCACCAGATGACTTTTTTCCCCCTCAGGAAATTTTCTAATATCAATTTCATTTTGACTCTCACAGCTGCATCTGTTCCGCGGGGATCCTTCTCTACGGCCTCGCCAAGGAAGTGTTTCCTCTTAGCTGCGAGTTCATTTTCCAGCTTTAAAACATCATTCAGTCGTTCCTAACGAAAGGTGTAATCAACTTTCAGGCTTCATGGCTTAGCTGAGCCCCTACTGGAGATGGGGATCATTCCTGTAAGATCATTCCGACAATGGCTCGGCCCTTATTTCCCATGGCAGCTGTGCTGGCACCTTGCAAAGGATGGATTTCAGTGGATGAAACTGCACCCAGAGGGATTGGAGCCACTCCACGTGGATGCAGCTCTGTGAGTTGCTCCCTTGGGATTCATTCTGGCATCCCGCAGGGGTTTGCTCCTTCTCTCTCGTTGTGGCTCCACAAATCCTGCGCGGCTTCTGCAGGAGCAGATGATAAAGAATTCGGTCCAGCTTGACTTAAAACAAAGAAAAAGAAGGAAAAAACGAACCCAAACAACAAAAAACCCCAGCAAAAACACAGTTTGTGTCCCATCTGATTGTATTTCCGTGCCCACGTCTGCTCTGCATAAATGTTTTGGGAGCACCAAAGGGGAATTGTCTTCATTTGCTGTGCCATGCAACAGGAAGGGTTGGGGTTATTCCAGGCCTTGCTGAATTCCACCATGGATAGAGTTCTGTACATCCCCTCCTGTGCCCACCTGCTGTGGAAATATGAATGCAAATAGCACCAGGAAATCAGGATCAGGTGGGAGGAGGAGCAGTAGGAGACCTGTGAGGGATATCAGGGCTGGGCTGGGCTGCCTTGGGAATGGAGTAGTGTTAAATAAGATCATGGAGCGCTGGAGCTCCAAGTGGGACCCCATGGAGAAGGGTGGGATTTATTCCATTGAATGTTTACCCAGCCTTGTGGAACAGGAACCCTGTGCTGGTCGGGGTGGAGCCAAGCCCTGGAAATCATGGAATAGGATGGAACGGAACGGAACGGAATAGGAATAGGAATAGGAATAGGAATAGGAATAGGAATAGGAATAGGAATAGGAATANTAGAATAGAATAGAATAGAATAGAATAGAATAGAATAGAATAGAATAGAATAGAATAGAATAGAATAAGGTTGGAAAAGCCCTGTAAGATCACTGAGTCCACCCATTTCCCCAGTGCTGCCACACCCACCACTTAACCAGCTTTACACAGCTTTTAAATTCCTCTAGGGATGGGATTCCACCAGTGCCCTGCTGCCAGAAAAAAATATCCTGGGGACCCTGAGGCACTCAGATGTGCCACAGGGCAGGGGAAGGGCTGTAGGGATGATGCACCCCTCAGTCAGTGCTGTGTGCTCTCCCTGCCATGGGCTCTTAGGTTTCCCCTCCCTGTCAACCCTGAAGTAGCTTAAGAAGCATCAAAATGACAGAAATTGGGAAATAAGCAAAACCTCCAAATCCTTCATCTCTCTCCCCAGAGGAAAGAGCCAAACAGATGAGCCAACAGAAATTTTTAATTGAAATGTTTGGGTACAAATTACCTGACAATCCAAACAGAGGAGTTTGGAAGCAGCACTCGAGTTTCTCGTTCAGAAAATATTGAAGCGTCGCAACCCGACACTCTCAGAAGTCCCCATAAAGCTTTGGAAGTGAAAAATTAATCCGGAGTAACCTCTTTCTCTGCTTTCCAAAAGCAGATTGGCTTTTGATGGATGCTTTTACCTCCTCAATAGATCCCAAGCAGCCGAGCCTGGCTGTTCCCCGTAGCGTGGTGTGAATCCCTGGAGCATCAGGGGCTGGGAATGCGCGTGGGGCTGCCCTGGGTGTGAGCGATTGCTCTGGATACCCGGAGCACTTCCATTCCTACCCTCCTCTCCTTTTGCTGTGCCTGTCAGTCCACGTCCATCATTCCTTCTTGCAGCAGTCAGGTGTCTGTTGCTGCTGCCTTTTATCCCTCTGAATCTACCTCATGGGATTAGGCATGGAACGGAGAGTTGTAGCATATAATAGCAGGGCTGTAATTACCTGACGAATACGGTGTAATTACACCGTGGTAAAGCTTTTGGATAACCTCACCACCTCCCACTTGTCCCTATAACTGGAATTCTGCTACATTTCAGCTCTTAACATTACCTCCATCTCCAAAATTGTGGCTTTGGCTTCCCGGTCACCGTGGAAGGGTATTTTTAACATTCAGTGGCACCACTGATTTTACACTTACACTTTAATTAATTTACAGCCATGGAGCCTTGGAGTTGTAGGAGTAGAGTGAAAATTGCAGGTGTGGGAAGCGGAGTTGTGGTGTAATCACACCACAATTGCTGGGCAATCACACCCCTCAAGCTCAGTATAAAGCCACACTAAAGTTTTGGTGGGATCTCCCTGGGGTCTGTTGGCGCGGGTTTGGATGAGCAGAGGGATCTGAGCTGCTGCAGGTCCCTCTGTCCAGGTGCACACAGGTTGGACTCTCACTCTCCACAACTCCCTGACAGGAGGTGCAGCCCTGTGGGGGCCAGCCTCTTCTCCCAGGGAACACGGAACAGAACACGAGGACACGGCCTCAAGCTGTGCCAGAGAGGTCCAGGTTGGACATCAGGTGGAATTTCTTCATGGAAAGGGTTGTTGAGCACTGGAAGGGGTGCCCAGGGAGGTGTTGGAGTCTCCATCCCTGAAGGTGTCCAGGAACAGCAGGACGTGGCTCTCAGTGCTCTGGGCTGGGTGACAAGGTGGGGATTGGTCACAGGTTGGACTCAATGACCTTGGAGGGCTTTTCCAGCCTAAGTGATTCTGGGATTCTCTGAATTCTCCAATTCTCCTTCAGTTAGCATCCTGCTTGCATCTTCGGGCCCCTCAGCCCAGCCTGGATGTGGCCTGGTGGCACCATTCAGCAAACTTCATCTTGATGAGTGACCCGAAGCTAATTACCACCCTCCTGGCACGTTTCCATCCCCCTGACACCAGTAAAAGCAGCCCAGCCATTTCCCTGCCTTTTGGAGCTGCTACTTGGGATACACAGACAACAAGCACTGTGACATAATGGATTTTTATTATTATTAGGCTCCCAGTGCCTGTTTCCCTGTCAGTGTAACAGGGCTAATGAAATGTCCCCACCACTCATGGGGCTTGGGAGGACAATTTGGGCGGATCTCCACAGCATTTGGAAGAGGTGGAACGCTGGTTGTTATTTATTACAGATCTGGTTTACTTAGCCCTGGGTTTATTGAGTCTGTCTCCCACTCGCAAATGCCGACCACAGCTCCCAGCGCTGCTCCCAGTGCCAGGGATCCTTCCTGTTGCCTCTGAGTTGCCAGCTGGACTTGTTGTGGACTCCAGCTCAGGCCAGTGGGCCAGGTTCATCCCTGGTGTACCATCATTGACTTTAATTAAGCTACCCCAGGGAGGAATTTGGCCCGCTCTGTTTGTGAGCTGTGTGCTGATGCCAGGCAAAAGGCACAGCGGGTGCCAGCAAGGGCTGTGACAGCCCCATTTCAGCCTGGGACGAAATTCCTGCACCTCTGTCTGCTGTGTGACACCAGCGTCCACCGACGGGCAGGGGAAGGGGAATCCAACAGCACATTACTTATAGGACATCACGTCTCACGGGGTTCCAGATTTCATCTCCCTGTCTTGTTCCCTCACTGCCTGGAGGTAGACAGGGAGAAAAAAAGCAAGAAGGGGGGAGAAATTGGGCAGTGGATCCTTAAGTAATGCGAGGTCTGACTCAACGCTGAAGAGCTGCTGCTCTCAGACCCTCTGGTTCACACCCAATTTCCTCCTTACGTGCTTGTGACTGGCATCAGAACACGTGCCTAGAGGCAAACCCTTGTTTCCTGGTGGCAAAGTTTACACCTGGCTTACTCAGGATCCTGGGTACCACGGCCCCAGCATTGCCTGGGTGGGTGACAGTCACTCCTGCAGCATCACCTCAGCCAGCCCCCAGACCCTGCCCATATCCAGTGTCCTCTTCCATCGCCTCCTGCACACTGCCCCGAGGCAGCTGCTTCCCGGGGAGAGAATTCACTTGCCTGGTTCAAAGCAGAGGGAAAGTTTCTGTGCTGGCAGATCTGGGGCAGAATTTTAAGTGTGTCTGAATTTCCTCCCGCTCCATCTGAAGCGAGGCACATCCAAGGATGCAGCCCTGGGCTTTCATCCACCTCACCGCAGGCATTGTGAGCTGTTCTCCTCTGAATCCGCTCTCCCCGCTTCACATTTCCTGGGGTGTTTGAGAGAGTGGCTCTGGCTTTCTGAGTGCAGGGGCATTCTAAAAAAAATGCATATAATTAAATGCAACAAACCCGTGGCTTTTAGTGCATGGCCCCACCTCAGTCTGCTGGGATGTGGTGGGATGGGGTTGGCTCTGTGATGGAAAGAGGTGGATGTGTGGGTGCTGTGATGGGATGAGGTGGGTGCTGTGATGGGATGAGGTGGGTGCTGTGATGGGATGAGGTGGGTGCTGTGATGGGATGAGGTGGGTGCTGTGATGGGATGAGGTGGGTGCTGTGATGGGATGAGGTGGGTGCTGTGATGGGATGAGGTGGGTGCTGTGATGGGATGAGGTGGGTGCTGTGATGGGATGAGGTGGGTGCTGTGATGGGATGAGGTGGGTGCTGTGATGGGATGAGGTGGGTGCTGTGATGGGATGAGGTGGGTGCTGTGATGGGATGAGGTGGGTGCTGTGATGGGATGAGCTGGGTGCTGTGATGGGATGAACTGGGTGCTGTTGTGATGTGTTGTGAGGGTGAGGTGGAGCTGTTGGGTGCAGAGGGATTTATCTGTGGCTCACACAGCCACAGATTTGCATCTCCCACCATCTCCTCTGCCACCCTGTCATTCCCAGCCCTTCTCCTCCCCGGGGCTGTGAGGCCCTTTTGTCCCCGTGGCTGCACATCTCGGGTTATCTCAGGACACGGGGTGCAGGGAGCAGCAGGTTTGATGACAGCAGGGACACGCATGGAAAAGCTGTGGTGCAAACAGTTGGAAAGTGATAACTAGCAGTGGTGCCTTTGCCAGGAGGGGAAAGAAAACGACTGTAAATTTGCTTTGTTTTGATATTCAAATAGTCCTTTCCGTGTATGTGCTAATGGGTACGCTGGTGTTATGGCATTATTAGAACAAAATATTCAGATGATTCCTAACAGAATTTGTGTTTCACAAGCTGCATGGAAATGTTGGCTTGGAAACTGGAGTAGTCTTAGGAGCCTGTTTCTCCCAGGGGGTAATAAATGGCCCGAGCTGCTCTGCAGGGCTGGGGTTTGGAGCGTGGGATTGGGGTGGATTCCCCCAGGAACCCCTGCTAGACAAGGTTCCCCTCCCCAGTATGAAAGGAGCACCCTAAATACAGACCAGGAGCAGCCTCAGCCCCTCCTACCCTTGATCCCTCTCCCTCACGTTCTTCCCAGCCTTGTGGGATGTGAAAGGCTGTTTTGAAAGGACAGCTCTGCTTCTGCTGTGCAACGGCAGAGCTGAACCCGGGTCAGCATCCCCCAAGATCTCCTCCAGCCCTGTGGGCTCTGTGCCTGGATTCCTTGGCCGAGGCCAGGCTGAGGCTCTTAGTTCTTCATTCCCACCGAAATGAGCAGCAAATCAATGCAGGCCTAATAAACGATGATTGGGAATTGCTAATAGCAGTGTGGGAGGGCAGCCCTGCCTCCCAGAGCCAAGATGAGTATGGATTTTCTTGTGCCAGGGACTGTGAATGCTTCTGAAGTCCCCAGGGAGCCCTGGATGCTCACCATCTCCCCCCACCCTCATCACTCTCCCGCTGCCTTAAAAAGGGACCTGGCAAAGGCAATTAGCTCTGGGTTAATTAGCTGGAGGTGGCAGGGAGGGCTCAGCCTGGGTGGGATGGAGTGAGCTGGGACAGGGTGTGTGGTGGGGGCAAGAAGCCCCTTGGCCAAGGGCAGGGTTAGATTGCATATTAGGAAGAAATTCCCAACTGTGGGTGTGATGAGGCCTTTGCACAGGTTTTCCAGAGACGCTGTGGCTGCCCCTGGATCCCTGGGAGTGTCCAAGGCCAGGTTTTTAGGATGGGACACCCTGGGATAGTGGAAGGTGCTCATGGTGGGAGGTCCCTTCCAACCCAAACCATTTTGGCATTCTACGATAAGATCTTCTGCCCTGCTCCTGCCCCAGAGTTTGGTCCCCATCCCACAGCTCCTGTGCAGGGGCAGGAAGGGCAGGAGCGAGGTCAGAGAGTGGGAACACACTTGGAAAGGTTCTCACTGCCTTGGTGCTGGGCTTCAAGCTCCACGTAGCTGCTCTCTCCAGCTTGCCTTATTTATGGACTCACATCTCCCCTACCCTTCTCCTCCAGCAGCCACGGCCCCAGCACCCCACAGGCTCCCCATCACCGACAGATCAGCACCAAGAAACTCCCTGCTCTGCTCTGCACTCGGCAGCCAAACCCCTCCTGCCCTTGCCGTTGGTGCTGCTGGGGGATGATGTATGAAATCCAAGCCGGTTTGATTCATACCAGTTGTGTTCACCTTGCAGAACAGGCTGTCACCAAAAATAATAAACCTCCTTGTTTTAGTGCCTGGAGAGGCTGTTGGACGAGCAGCAGGACAGGTTTAGATCCTCTTCCAAGGAAAAGGACGCTTTTGAGAAAGACGGATTGCAAGCCACGGGATGGCTGCACAAACGGTAAATAATAATTAGAGCCGTGTCTGGAGGCTGCACGGGGAGCAGGGACCTGTCAGGCTTCGTGTGACACTGTTGCTCCGGACAGGACAATTCCTGACCCACGGCCTGTAAGGTCTAAATGATGTTGCCAAGGGCAGGGGGTTGGCAGCACAGGGTGAGGTGACTTGTCCCTTGTCACCCGGGAGAGAGGTGGCACAGCCCTGGGTGCTGCAGCTGCTGGTTGGGGCAGGGATGGGGACCAGGGTGGCTGCAGTTCATCAGCCTTTACATCCACAGGCCTTTGCCAGGAGAGGCAAAACCCTGCTGGGCAACTCTTTACCCCCTGATTTATAGTTCATCCCTTGAATTTTTCTCGTGCCACAGCACAGCCCTTCCCTGAGTTCACAGCTGCTTCCAGGATGTATTTTGTATGGAGTAAATGCACCAGCACAGCGGGATTGTATCCTCATCTCTCTCTTTTTTTGGGCAGCAGCTCAGATTATGATGCCCATCTTTGCCTGGCATCAGACCTGCCTGGTGCCCCCAGCACAGCCCCTTGGTCCTTCTCCCTTTGGATGCTCTGCTGTCTCCTGCCTCGGGGTGTGATGCCCAAATCCCCATCCTCCTCCACGTCCTGGAGCAGCCCACACATGCACATGGCATTGAGGCAAAGAAGTATTAATGGGGGGAAAAGTTAACCACGTTTATTGAACTGCAAAAAAGGTTGTTTTTATATCCCTTTATTGGAATATAAAGACAGCTTTTATAACCTTTTAAAGGGGCATAAAAGCAGCTTGGAGACCAGAAACCTTGCTCCAGTGGAAGGCAGGGAAAGGGAAAGGGGGAGAGTGAACATCTGCGACGTTCTGAGCTCAGGAGTAGCTGGGGGGGCTGGCTGGAGCTGCTGAGACCCCAGGTCCCAGGTGGCCGTGGTGTCACCTCTCTCGGGGAGGTTTGCAGCCCTCACTGCTGCTCACAGCTCCCCGGGCTGGGACAGTTCTCCCCTCTCCAGGTGCAGAGCCCTCCCAGGAGGGGGAGGTGTTGGACTGAATGGACTCACCTCTTTCCTTTCAGTTTTCTGCCCAGTCCTCTGTGGATAAACACTGCTTTGGCTTTGTTCCTCCTGGAGTGAGGGAGGAGGGAATGTGTAAAGGTCTGGCCTGGAAGGAAAGTTTGCTCTGTGACTGCTCCAGCCTCTCCTGTGACCCTCAGCCTCTCTGGTGGCACTCTGGGGCTTCTGGGTGGACCAGCTCCCAACCTCAGTGGCCTGGAAAGTATTGGTTAATTTGGGATCTGGGGCTGGCACACTCACGGGTGGGATATCCTCTGTCCCACTGATACTTTCAGTATTTTGGGACGAGCACAGGGGTGTCCTGCAGTCCCTCTCCTCCATGGCACAGGACTCTCTGCCTCCTTGCCCATCCAAATCAGCAGCTCCAGCTGCTGGCTGGGATGTGGCTGAGAGCAGCATCTTCAAACCCAGGAGGAAGCTCCTTCCACCTCTTCCAGAATCCCTGGCCAGCTCTCCGAAAGCATTTGGCGTTGCAGGTGGTCAGAGCCCAACCTTCTCCTGCTGGCACACTCCTCCCAGGGCAGAGCTGGGTTTTCTCCAGCCGGTGGGGGAGATGTGCCTTTTTCTTTCCCTTGTTCCCTCCGCGGTGGCTGTGACACGACATTCAGAGAGGAGAGTGACCTTTCCACCGGTCTCCAGCTCCGGGGAGGGGAGGGCTGAGCCCTGTCTGCAGCGGCACCGCTGGAATGCCGATGGGTCACGGGGCTCCCTTATCCCCACGCCATCTCCCAAATAATCAGCTTCCCGAGATAATGTTGTAGGGCTGTAAAGAGGACAGCAACAGGAGCAGCTGCTTCTAATTTCACTTCATGGGGAGGGAGGCGATGCTGAGAGCACCCCGCATTCTCGGCACATATTTTTCATCATTATAGGCAGAAATGCCAGAGCTCTGACAGATATTAATGCAGTTCACACCGGGAGAAAATCTTCTTTCCATCAGGCTCCATGTGCAGCGCAAGAGGGCAGTGCCATTTGCAGCCCTAGGGAGGATGTGTTTGAAAGGTGATGTGTTTTTTACCCGGGAAGTTTTATTCCCGGACAAAGTTCTGTTTGGAGAAAGAGCACCTGAACCCATCCCACTGGGGGCTGTGGGACCACCCTTCACGGGCCCGGGAATTAATCTGGATTTTGGTGTGACTCAAATTCCCCTCTCCTGGCTCTGTCACGGCTGTGTGTCACCACCGGGGTGCCATTGCCCCATGGAGCAGTTTTGTGACCTGAGCTCCCATCCTACCCTGACCCACAAAGAATCTGTGAGGTTTCCAGACTTATCCCACAGGGAACTGCACCTCCTTGCACCCCTCAGCCTCCTTTTATTTGCTTATCCCACTAAATATTCATCAGTAACATTTAAGACAAAGGAAAGAGATAATTACAAGGGGAGAGTTTTTTTGCAGTATTAAAGGTTAACAGAATTCTTGGCATTTGTGCCTTGTCGATCTCCATGTAATTATGCTCATTTCCCAGAATTCAGAGGCGACTGTGCCTGTTAACGCTCAAAGATGGTACCCCGGGAATTAAATTTATGAGATCATTTCTCAAAATCTTCAGATTCAAACCAAGCATCTTGCTTAATGGCATGACTATTATTAATATTATTCTTGGATGCAGAGAGCCGTGAGGGTCAGAGGACCAGTGGCAAAACTCAAATTGATACAGGCAGACAGCAACGAGCCTGGACTTTTTTCCCAAGGAATGTACTCGAGCAATTTGGCAACTTCAGGGAAGCAGGCTGGCAAAACCATGGGTGCTGCAGAGGTGCTGGTTTGAGGTGGAAATGGGGAAAAGCCCATTTTTGGCAGTGGCAGGTGGGGATTCAGAAAGGAAAGCTCGGTTTGGAGGTGACTGATCCCAGTCTGGAGGCAGGTGCAGGCAATAGGGAGGTCAGAGGCTGCAGGAGAGGCTGATTCCAAGGATGCAGAACACCTGGCAGTGGGCTGGGCTTCCACCCAGCACAGCTGAGCACACTCAGTGCTTTGAACAGAGGGATTTTAGGGGCTCTGCTCTTCGTGTTTGTGTTCTGTTGCATGTGTTGGTCTGAGCTGAGGTGAGTGCTCCTCCCCTGTTCTCTGCTTCCTCTGGTTTTGTGGGGACTGAGCAGATTTCTGCTCAGAAAGTGTTTGGGGGAACCAGCCAGGCTTTTTGCTGCTCCCTGCAGCTGAGGATGTGTGTGATATCCAGATGGGCTGGGGAAGGCTTGGCTCAGTGTGTTTGCCTTGGGACCATCCCAGGAGAAGGCACAGCAGCTCTTGGAGCTGCTTTTCCAAGCAGTTATCCAGCACAGAGGCCCCAGACTGTGGGCAGAGCCTCAGGAGGGTAGAACCTTGTGTTTTCACATTTAAGGGATCTGTGCTGGAGCTCCCAGATATCCATGGTGAGGCCTGAGGAGTGTCTGGCTTTGCTTTTCAGCTTATTCAGCTTTTTCCCCTTTTCACAGACTCCAGGGATTGAGTCGTAGAGCTCGGGGTTAATGTCACACACTTATCAAATGCCATTAGAGGGATAATGGCATGGCTTCATCCTACATCATCACTGTCCCTGGCACCTGAGCCAAATAAAACCCAAACCCACGCTGCTGTGTCAGAGAACTCTTTTGGGGTGTTCATACAGCACCATAACCTCCCAAGGAAGCCATGAGAAACAGATTTATGTAAAATCAATATTGATTTGCACCAAGGATCAATCCCAGTTCATAATTCTCACTGTGCCAGCATGGCTTGGTAGCTCTTTGGTCAGTTTTTTAACTCTCTGCATAGATGTTAAATATGGAGTCTGGACCTGCAGAGGTGTCACTTTATTAAACGTGTGTGCCTGGCTGGGCTGCTGGAAAAGGCCCAGGCACTGAGGGCTGGGGGAGAAAGGACTGATCCAAAGGGAAAAGTGAGGCCTTGAGAGCTGCTTTGCATCCTCCTGATTTTATGTGCCAGCTGCAGCCCTGCCTGGCCCCTCTGGAATGCACAAAGGATCCCAGGATGGTTTGGGCTGGGAAGGACCTTAAAGCTCACCCAGTGCCACGGGCAGGGGCACCTTCCACCAGCCCAGGCTGGCTTTGAACACTGCCAGTGATGAGATGTTGAGTATCCCCGGGATGCTGCTGTTCACTGGGGCTGGCAGGGCTGCGTGGGGCACTTTGCCTTTCCTTTTCCTCTGGGGGTACCTGGTGAGAGGGTGCAGGGAGGTCAGTCCTCTGCTGGGTTTGCAGCAGCACCTTGGGACAGATTTTCAGCCTTTGCCAGGGCACCTGCTCCTCCAGCCCCTCGCCTGAGGCTTTGCAGCTCGGCCGGGGGTGCCCTGGAAGGAGTTAATTCGTGCTTGAAAATTCCGAGGTCCCTGAGCACGATGAGAGCAAGCGACAAACCCGAGCCCAGCAGTTTTTTAAAGGGCAAACAAAATGTTCTTCTTTTTTTTTTTTTTTCTTTTACTGCGAGGCTCTTGGTGCAAAGTGCAGGCAGAGCAGGGCAGCGTGGCTTTAGGGGAAGGCTCCCAAAAGCACATTTTATTTAAATTTAATGGGATGGTTACTGTAAGTTTATCTAAACTGCAGTTAAATATTAACAGCGTCTGTAGCAGGGATTAATGGGGTCTCCTGCGTTGTTTTTAAACACGGTGAAGAGGGTGCTGGGAGTCCCTGCCTGAGAGGGATTGAGGGCCCACGAGGATGCTGCTTGCATTCCAAAATCTGCCCTAGAAACAGCCCTGAACAGGAGATTTCTCCGGCTCGGAGCGGGAATGCCTTTGGGGCGAGAAGGGCTCCGGCCAAGTAAGGCTCCCAATTATTGTTCCTTAATTGGGGCCACCGTTAACGAGCGCATAAATGAGGCAGGAGCGGAGCTGGAGCCTTTGTGGCTCCGGTGAATGGCTGTAGCAGTTATTGAGGAAAAGCTCTCCCGGACTCGTGTGTCATTCACCTGACTAACGCCAAGGAAATTAAGCACTTCTTGTGCAACTCGGAGCTTATTGGAGAATAATGCGGTGTGAGATAGCACGGCCGGCGTTGTAAAATCGTGTTTTTTCATTTGGAAGGAACAAGAATGTCTCGGGCATAAATTATGTTTCTGATCATATTTGGCCATTTTAGATTAAAAATAAATTTCCACTTTGGGGCTATAGATTGCCATCTATCAACTCCCTGAAAAGGGAAAAAAGGAATTAAAAGGGAAATCTGGCTGTACGAATTGCCTTGCTATGACCTACTTATTGAAAGTAGTTTTTTGTTCTCCAGGAATGAAATCCATTGGTGTGGGGAGGTGTCAGGATTGTATGGATGGAGGTTTGCAGGCAGGTCTGTAGGATGGGGGGATCTTTAACATGGACCTGCAAGCAGCTACAATAAAATAGAAGATAGAATGGTGTTGGATACTTTGGAGGACGCAGGAAAAAAATGCAGCAATGTCGTTTCCCTTGGTAGAGGAACTTGAACTGCAAATTTGTATCTGATTATTGGCCTTTGGGACAGCTCAGATCTTCAAATCAGCTCCTTAAGGCTTGGTTTTGCATGAAAAGCCCGAGGCTGGGGCAGTGTTGGCTGGGAGGGTCCTTGCAGAAGGAGTTGGGGTCCCTTGCAGCAATCCAAATGCCATCATTCTTCCCTGTGGGACATTCTTGGGACTGCTTTGCTCCCTGCTCTGCCTCTGAACCTCCTCCTCCCCAGCTATGGATAGAGATGCTCCTTTGGGAAGCAAACCCACAGGGTCTTCCTCCTTCTAACCCCTTCCCCATCCAGGCTTTCAGCACCCTCCCCTCCAGCTGCCATCCCCCAGGGGGAAAATCCTTCCCATCCTTGCCGCTGCATCCCTTCCCACCCGGTGCAGCCCTTGCTGCTTCTGCTGCCCTGTTTGTGGTCTCTGCCAGGAGAGGGGGGCCTTTAGCCTTGCTGGAGAGGAGAGCAGCGAGATGGATACGGAGATAAAGGTACACCTCGAGCCTGCCGCGCTTGGCTCGTTCAGCTCGTCTCCTGCCTGTTGCTCGCAATGAGGGGAAAAAAACATTTTCACCTAAGTAGGAAGAAAGGGAGGAAGTTGAAAGCGAGAGGCTGTTTGGTGCTCAGATGGGCTCAGCCCGCGTGCAGCAAACTCTGCTGCTGCTGTGGTCAAAACCCAATGAAGGAAAAAAGACTCTCTCATCCCCAGAGGAGGCTACAAAGCTCTCTTTCTCTCGCTGCTGAACCTTCACAGCTGGACTCAGTTGCTGGCTCCACTGCTGCTGGAGCAACTGAATTATTTAAAGGAACCTTGATTTGGTTTTCTCTTTGCTGTTTTCCCGCGTTGTGTTTATTGTCTATAGATATTTTTATAGTCTGAAGCAATTACAGCTGTCAGAAAAGAGACGAGCTGTGACAGGCTGATTTATATGTACATTGTATGTATGCAAGAGAGGCAGGGAGAGCAGGGATTCTGCCGCGCTTTAGTATGCAGGAGCATATTGGATGTAAATTCCTTGGGATTTTCAAACAATGCTGCTGATGATCTCCTAACAGTGGGCCAAATTCAGCCCTGGCAAGGGCTGGAACAGCTCTGCAGGTCACATCTGCCCCAGCCTCGCGTGTTTTCAGTGCAGGGAGATGGGTTTTGTT
>VYXD01008201.1:0-44959 GCA_013397195.1 Hylia prasina | reverse complement strand
GCGCTCGCAGCCAGCCTTGCCGGGGGCTCTCCTGATCTCCGTGGAGCTCCGCAGCGCTCGCCCCGGTGGTTTTGCTCCCCCCCATCCCTCCTCTCCACCCACCCCTTCCCCCTTTTCGCCTTGTCGGGTGTGTTTTTTGCCTGTTGGAAAAGTCCCCGCTGCCCAGGATGGGGGTCGGTGGGTGCTTGGCCCTGCCCTGGAGGTGCCTGGTCGTCCTCTGTCTCAGGCTGCTCTTCCTTGTGCCCGCAGGAGTGCCCGTGCGCAGCGGAGATGCCACCTTCCCCAAAGCCATGGACAACGTGACAGTGCGGCAAGGGGAGAGCGCCACGCTCAGGTAGGAGCAGCCGGGCCGGGGCCCTGGGGGGGTCGGGGGGGTCCTGCTTGCCTGGTGACTTTGGGGACGTGACTCAGTTTCCCCGCGGGGGACGCGCCGTGCCGGTTGGCGGTACAGGATGGTACCGGGCAGCGAGCTGAGAGGTTGGAGCGCCGGGGGAATGGGCACAGCCCTCCCAGTTGTCTTCGGGAAAGTTACTGGGGGATGAAAAATCAGGGAATGTGATTCCCTTTTGGCGCCCTGCCCCGCAGCAGTACGAGGCAGGGGCTCGGTTGCTGCTGTCGGTACCACGGCTCGGGCACTTTGGCTGCGTTTGGTGCGGGTAAATCCTGCTCTGCTTCTGGAGTGCAGCGCCTGGGGTGTCAGACTGCCCCAGCCTGGGGAAAGGGGGAGTTTTTGACCTCCTGGTGTGGCTTTGTGCCTTTTTCTCGTGTCCAGACCTGCCGGAATAGGGAAGTGCAGGACGGGGCTGGCTCCGGACAGGTGGATGTTCCATTCCTTAAAATCCCCCTTGCTCCAGAGGCTGCTCCCTGGCATCATTCCCTCCCTGGGAAGGGGAGAGATGGGGGCTGGGCGTTGCACCAGGGTCCTGTGCCCTGCAGCAGCGATCCGAGGGGCTCAGGGGCTGCCCAGGAATCCGTAATTTTTGCTCAGCACAATTTTTGGGACATCTTATGCCCAGGCACTCGTCCCTGTCCTCACAGCAGATGGGCGCAGTCATCCCAGAGGATGTTTGATAGGGACATTAAAAATCAAAAGCCAGGTTTTAATTGCAGCACCGGGAAGCGGCGCTTGCAACTCCGGCATGCTCGGGAGCGACTTTGCTCCTCCGGAGCGTTGCATAGGTGACACCAACATCTGCGGGGACAGCTGGGCGTGTGCGGTGACACCGCGCCCCTGCTTTACGCCAGCCAGCCGAGCGGGGCCAAGCCAGGGCAGGAAAAACAGCCCCGGGAGGAATTTCAGCAGGAATTTTCCGGCCCCTCAGTTGTTTGCAGCTGAATCTCGTGTGCCCCCACAGCCCCCGAGTGCTCCTGGGAGGGTGGGAGCCGTGTCGTGGCCGTTCCTCTGGATCTGTCTTGCGTCATGGCACGGCTGGGCAAAGAGGCTGGAAAACGGGTGGCAGAGGGTGGAGGACAGAGTGTCTTGCTTAGGAATTTGAGCTTGGCTTAAAAAAGTAGCAGCTCCTTTTCTTTCCTGAATCGCTGTGTTCTTCAAAGTGCCAAAAATCCTACAGACCCTGCTACCAAAGGGGAGGGGTTTGGGTTACTGGGGGTCTGGGCAGTGGAACACATGGGAGCTGGGTGGGTGCTCTGCAAACTTCTGGGAAGAGGCTCTGGTGAGGGCCTGCACAGGGGTTTGGGGTGTAGATCTTGATCCACACCACAGATCGAGGTGCTCTGCCGTCTCACTGGGTGGTCGCTGGTGTTGGAGGAGAACAAAGGGAAGCTTGGGTGAGTCAGCAGGAGGGATTCTTCTGTCAGGGAGGCTTCATGGGAAGGGGGACACATCCTGTCCCTGGGAGGTGGCTCTGGGGAGGGAGGGAGGGAGGACAGCAATGTGTCATTGTCCCAGAGCTGCCATAGGTGCATCCCAGTGGAGCTGGGAGCCAGCCTGGTGGCAGGGGATGTCTGTGTCCCTTGACAGGTGCCTCGTCAATACAGGTGTGCCCCAGGAGAGGGGCACGTGGGCTTTGGGATGTGCAGCCTGTGCGGGTGCCGTTCCCACTGTGCTGGTGACATTCCTGCTGTCCTGCCCCTGGGGCAGGGATTGCTGTTGGAAATCAGTGGCTGGCTGCCACCACTCTGCTGTGGTGACAGAGAGGTGCAGGAGTGTGGTTTTGCCTGGGCGTTTGGAGGGGTTTTCCCGCTGGTTTGAGGTGGGAGCAGTTGGCCCAGCAGGCAGTGGGGCACTGCTGCATCCCCTGGTCAGTCCCAGCCGTGCTGCGCCGTGGCAGGAGCCGGGAGGAGCAGAGCATGTGAGAACCAGAGGAAATCAAGGAAGCATGAATCTTCCTGCCTGCTCCCCTCCCAGCCCGGCGTGCCCATCGATCTGTTGTGGAGGAGTTCACTTGTGCAGAATAGCAATGCTGCTGCAAAGGCTCTGGCAGACCCCAGCGATGCTCCCGGCCACCTCCTGCCCAGCCCTGCATGGGTGGCAGTCAGGGAAGGGGAAAAAAAAATCAGGTCTAATCCAATCCCACTGATTTCCATGCAAGGTGGGAGGACAGGGAGCTGCAGCCAAGGATTTGGAAGGAGAGATGTTTCTAGAGGTCCCTTCTTGGTGTTTCACAGATGCCAAAAGGGAAGAGCAAGCTGAGAGCTCAGCAGCAGAAGTTGCTGTTTCTCTGGAGCACTTGGAAAGTCCTGTCCCCCACTCTTCCCAAGGGAGAGGCTTTGGCTGTTGGAAATAGGTTATTTTATCGGGGTGGCAGGTGCTGAGAAGCCTGAGAAGCTGTCGAGCAGCAGTGCCCTGCCAAGAGGCTCTTTTCAGCTCTGTCCCTCCAAGCAGAGTGAATTCAGTGCTAGAAGAAAAGCAGGATTGAAAGCTGCAAGGAGACTTCTCTGCTGTAAAATCTTTGCTCTGTACAATCCACTGTGGGGAATCAGTTTAGGACCAGAGACATTGGAGATGTTCAGATATTTCCTTCAATCTCGTGATGCTTCTGCTGGAGGGTACAGGCATGTCATGGGTCCCAGCACTTTAGATCACTGTATTAAATTTAAATCAAGCTTTAGCTCTTGGATTAGAGCTGCTGCCTGGGATAGGAGGGGTAGCATTTACTCCTGGATGCATCAAATCCGCGGGAATAGGGAAAGGGTTTGATGGTGTTGTGTCCAACAGTGCAGTGTTGGATGTGTTGGTCCTGCCTTAGGGGTTACACTGAGGAATTGTGTGCAGGTGAAGATCAGAGTTTTGTCCTTCCTTGTGTCCCCAAGCACAGATCGTGAGGATGAGGCTGATCTTCATCCCCTCCCACCATGTCCAGACAGCTCTGCCCTCACCACTGTCAAGCTGCTCATGCTGGAGAGGGCCCATCCTGAACTTCCACGCAGCGCTTGAACAGAGTCCAGGCATTGCTGAGACCTTTGGAGCAGCTCTCTGGGCACCAAAACAAATGGCTTGATTATGATTTCACTTTAATTGGCATCAGTCAGCGCTCTCCATGGCGAGGCTCTGACGTTCCCATCAGCAGCACAGGCGCCTGCACGGTGTCCCCCCGAATCCGCCTGTGCTCCTCTCTCCAGCTCCTCTGGTTTTCTTGGCAGGGTGATGCAATGCCTTCATTTGTTCCCCTCTGATTCCAACACTAAAAGTCAAATCTGAGTAAAACATGAGGCAAAGCTTTTTTTAACCCTGATGTTTCCTGTGGTTTCCACTCAGGCTTTGAAAAGGGCTGTGAGCTTTGCCACTGAGCTCTGTCATTCTTTACCTAAGCCTGTTTTGCAAATTTATTTGGCCCCTGTTGTGCTCTTGAAATAATTTTGGAGAAATGATGACTTGGCTGTGAAACAAAACAAAATCAAGCATGTTTGTTTGATGGGTGCAAACAGAAAGTGCTTGTTTGCTAAGCAGAAAAGACTATTTTTCAGAGATGGGTCTGTCTTCTGCGCCTCTTTGCTGCCCCATCTTTTCCCCTTTATTCACAGGAATTTGCCTTGCTGTGTTTTTATTGTGTAATAGAAAATTAGAAATGGTCTCCAATGGGTAAATGTGGTGTGTTCCAGCACCCAGGCCCTGGGGGAGCCTCCGTGTCTCCCCCAGCGCTGTTCCTGCCAGGGTTTGAGCAGGGGTGGTTCTCGCTGAGGTTTTGGGCAGCTGCTTTTGTGGTTTGCAGTCGATGAGTGCAGAAATCCTGCGGGGGGAGGAGGGCAGGGGCTGTCTGTGCCTGGGAAAGCCTCGGCTGAGTCAGGGGGGCTCAAAGAGCAGTGCCCAGCACCGGGCTGGGCTCCTGGTGTGAGTAACAAAAGCCAGACAGGGCAGGGGCTGATGATGAAAGGGGCCAGCCCTGATTGCTAAACCTCCTCTGCTGGCTGCCCAGCTCTGTCCATTTTGCTCCAGGCTCCCACTCCCACCCTGAGCTGCAAGAACCCCACTGAGGGAGTCTTGCTTGTCCACCCTGTCCCACCAGCTGAGAACACCCCAAGTTAGGTGATCCCATCTCCTGCCCAGCCAACCCCTCCCTTCCCTGCACAACCACCACATTCCTCATTTCCAGATCAGTGCTCATCTGCCTCTCCAGGGCTCTGACCTGTGGAAAAGTCATTCCATTGTGATGGTCTCCAAGCCGAGTACCTGGTAGTTTTCATCCTGCTGCAGTTATTTATTTGAGAGACTCCTGATTGCTTGCCTGCCCACTTCCCCAGCCCAAAGTGAGGGATATAGCTGGGGCTTGCAGAGGCCAAGGTGTAGCACCTTTGCTTTTCTCAGTTCCTGAGCCGTAAAGGAATTCTGAGCACCTGGGATGGGCTTTGGGAGCAGCTTCCAGCAGTCCTGTGGGGATGGGGTGAGGATAGAGCTAAGCTGCAAACCCATGTCTTAACCCCAGTTAATTCCCCCAGTTCTCCAGTATCCACCACGTTTGCCCTTCTCGTACAAACCTCTCTGCTCTTCATCCTGAGGTTTAGGGAATAAATTCCGGGCTGTGCTGTTCCCTCCTGTATTAAGGTGAGGAAGGAGCAGAGCATGTTCTCCTGCATGGTGCCACTTCACCCCTGCCTCTCCTCCTCCCATTGTTGCTGGGCCCTCCTTTCTGGTTGGGGTTTTGTCCCCACATTCCTGGGGATGCCCCGTGGGCAGGCTGCAGGAGCCCCACGTGCAGGGTTTGTGGCTCACGAGCCCATTGCTTTGCTGGCTCTGGCACGTTTCTGAAAGAGGAGTTTATTACTAAAGTGACATGTCAGCAAATCTCTGCCACCTCTCTCCCATCTCGGAGATGGAATCAGCTTAAAGTGGTGAAAAAAAAATGTCATATGCATGGATTATTCTTTTTTTTTTTTTTTTTCTCTGAGTGCAATTTCCATCTGAGATGAGACAAGCTCCTGATTGCTGTGCCAGAGGAGGGTTTCCCTTTATAGCTTTCCTGGTAGAGCTGCTGCCTCTGGTTCACTGGAGCTGGGGTCTCCTAGGGGACAAGTGGGCTTTTGTGGAGCTGTCATCTCCATCCTGGCCTAAGCATCTCCCATTGGGAAAGGCTGAAGTCAAACAGATATTACCTTGGGATGTGAAGGGAGCCCAGAGCAGCCCCACAGGTGGCCAGTGGAGGGGTGCTGGTGTTTCTAATGGTTAAGGCAGGCTTAGGAAATGGATTTTCAGTTGTCAGCCCTGCCCTCGGCTCCTTGTGTGCCCTCCCAGGTCCTATAAATGTCTTGATTCGTGCACAGCAATTGCAAGGCTTCCTTTCTCTGCTCCATGAGTCATCTGCTTGCGTTGCAGTCTCTTTGTGGCAGGACTCATCCCTCTGCAAGGAAAATGCTAAGAGTGGAGGGCACCAGAGGTGTCCACTCATGTCCTGCCCTTGCTTGGGGTTTGAAGAGGGGACTGGGAGCTTCATTTGGGTGGATATGCCAGAGAATTGTCATTTTGGGGATACCTGGTGTGTGGCTGGGGTACGGCAGACTGCTGGGAGTGTGGCTGATCAGGTGGGAGCTGAAGTAAAATCAGGGATGTTGGGAGCTGGGAAAGCAATGCTCACAGCCCCAAAGTCTGCTCTGCAGCTGCCTCACCAGAACCCTGTAAGCCTTGGACCCGAGCACCTGTGGGTGCCAATCCAAGGGAGGGCGCCTGGCCTCACCTCCAGCCTTTGGCTGTCCTGATGTGCTGTCCCAAGGCCGCCCTGGCAGAGCCCGTGGGGCCACGCTGCTGCTGGCACTGCAGTCCTGAGCTGGCAGCTCCAAGTGTTTGTCAGCAGAGGTGGGTTGGGGATGCGGGTCATCTTCAGCTTGCCCCAGTCTTTGTCACTTCTGTTGGCTTCACTGGAGTTACTCCAATTTATGCTGTTGGAAAAATCCTTTCCTTGATCAGACAGAGTTGTTTCCTTCCCCCCAGACCTGCCAAAACCTGCCACTTTGAACTCAGACACCCTTATTTTCCTTCAGAGGAAAAAATCAGGAAGGAACTAATCTACAACCACATCAGTGGGAGCCTGGGCTAATAGAAATTGTAATGAGAATCCAGAGCCAAACAAACAGGCAAATGGGGAAAATGCAGTCCCACCGATGCGACAGAGAGATTTATGCCAGCAAAGGGGCTGATCCAGGGCTCATTAATGTCACCACGAGTCTTTATCCCAACTGTAATGGACTGGGGATCAGGTTGGAAGACAGCATTTCAGTCTTGCTACAGTATGCAGACTGTGAACGGGTTGTGTGTGGAATAGCAATGTGGAATTCCTTCTCCTCGGGGTTTGCTCGTTGTTGCATGCGGCACCTTTGCAAAGCAAGTGGGAAATTCCTTCTGCTCCCCTTGGGTTTAGTTCTCGGAGGTGCAAGGCTGTGAAGGAGCCAAGTCTGAGGCTCAGGCTTGGCTGTCTGGTTGCTGCAGCGTCTGTGGAACCGCCAACAGCATCTCCATCACGAGGATATTAAAAATCCTGGTTTAAATAAGGATTCTTCAGCTGCCGGGGAGGGGTGTTGGCTGTCACCACCACAGTCACGCTGGGAAGCATCCCTAGTTTATGTGCAAAGTGAGGAGGCAGATGGGTGGGTATGGAAAATCTGCAGGCAAACTTGACTTGGCAGCTGGATTCTCCCCTGGAAAAACCAGGGAGAGAGCTGAGAGTGGAGAGCTGAGCCTGGTGTGAAGGTGGGGACACCTTTGGGGACAGTGCTGAATAGGAAAGGACACCAAGGGTCAAACAGGAGATGGGTGAGTCCAGCTCTGCATGTCAATGAGGACAGAGTAAATAAGGGATAAAACCACCTTCCAACATGAGCAGCTGGTGAAATATCACAGGATTTTTTTTTCCCAGAGATGGGAGATTTTGACCGGCTCTGTGCCTGCAACCATAAATGGCTCTGACACCTGTGTCTGTTTTATCAGACACATGCAGAGCCCCGGCCATGATCCAAACATTCATTACTTGGGATTTTTGAGTCTCTTTTTCCCTTTTTTTGTCATGGTGGGATCATTATTTTCGCAGCTTCACATCCTCAGTTCAGCATGTTTTTCAGCCTCATGGTTTTTACACATCTCTAATAAGAAGCATGAGAAGAAGCTGTTGAGAAAAGCAAATTCTCAAAGGTATGAAAGGAGAGCAGGGCAGCTCCGGGCTCGGAGACACTTCCAAATCTCAAGATACTTGGGACTTACAGATAGGCACAGCACTGATATTTGAAGGCATATTTGGGTTCTTATCCCTCAGTCCTCCAAATTCAGTCGATTATATGTGTAGGGCTTTATTCCTTAAATAACCTTAAAAAACATAAAGATAACTTCTAATTATCTTCCATCCCTTTTCTTCTCTTACAGTCCAGTGGAAAGCTCTCGATGAGCTCAAAGGAAGGGTGAATGAGGTGAAAATTCAAGGAATTATTTTCCAAGTCCTTTTTCTTCCATTACTATTCAGCGGGAGCTGGGAGAGCACCTGCTTCTGCTTTCATTGAAAAATTTCAGACTTTTATCATTTGTTAAATAAGAAAATACTGTTTCTTTTTTTAATTCAAACCCAGATATTTTTATTAAACAATCCATTTCTTTCTTGCATACCTTGGCTGGAAAGGATTTGACTTAGAATTCCCTTGCGGAGAAGAGGGCAGGGGTTTGGGTTTGCTTGGAAAAATAGTATTTCTTTCCTTTTATCTGAGTTTGTGAGTTCAGTTAAGCATCTTCTCAAATGTTACAGGAAGATCTCTGATGAAGCTAAAGCAAGATTTGGGGTTTAGAAGTGTTTTAGAGGAAACAGCGAGATGCTGATTTCATTCAGTCTCAGAAGGGAGGGATTTCTGAATACACAGAGTCTCCCTTTAGCTGAAAATAAATCTTTCCCTGCTCACCTCCAAACCGCTTTACATCTTGGGTCAGTCATTGCTTCCTACTATTTGGAAGAGCTGCTCTGTTTTGAATCAAAGTTGGTATTGAATGATGTTTTCCAAGGCCGAATTTCCAGCTGGCACGTCAGGACCCTGTTTGCTCTGCAAACTTCCACAGTGTGGGAGTCAGGGCACAACGTGGCAGAGTTGGGAGGGAGCAGTTTGGAGGTTCCTCATGGTGTGTGTGTGCAGGTGATGTGATTTAGTCCTCTACAAACACGAGGAGCCCAAGGTACCTTGACTGGTGGAATTAAAGAGTCTCTTCCCTCTCTTGCAGTCTGTGGCAGGGCAGGACGTGGGGGTCGGTCTCTTCTCAGGAGTAACGAGCGATGGGACAAGAGGAAACGGCCTCAGATTGTACCAGGGGAGGTTTAGTTTGGATATTAGGGAATATTTCTGTACCAAAAGGGTTGTCAAGCACTGGAATGGGCTGCCTGGGGCGGTGGTGGAGTCCTTGTCCTTGGAGGGATGAAAAAGCCACGTGCATGTGACACTTGGGGACACGGGCAGCGATGGCCTGGGGGAATGGCTGGAGCTGAGGTCTTTAGAGGTCTTTTCCAGCCTGAGCAACTCCGCAGTCAGAAAGTCAAAATCCCATCTTGGGTTGTTATTGCTTCGTCATGGAGGTGCTTGGTCAGGGGAGATGCCTTCACCGGTGCATGTCAGCTGGGCTCCTAAATTTCTGCTGTTGTCCTTGTCTCCTGGAGGATGGCAGCTGCAATTTCCTTGCTGGTTCCAAGCCAGCAACTTGCAGACTGTTGACATTGCTCAGCAGACACGGGGCCTTCACCTCAGACACCTCTGTGAGTCTGAAAACAACACAGACATTTTTGGCCAGCCCGAGGTGCTCCTGGTGACCTCCATTCATTCAAGTGGCACTGCCTGAAATAATCTGAGCTCCTGGAGGGACCACAGGCTGATCAGCATCCTCTTGGTCCTTCCAGAGAAGACTGCAGGCGTGGTGGCCGTGCATTGCTGGGAGTCAATCCACCTCGAT
Source organism: Hylia prasina (assembly GCA_013397195.1). Classification (NCBI taxonomy): domain Eukaryota; kingdom Metazoa; phylum Chordata; class Aves; order Passeriformes; family Sylviidae; genus Hylia; species Hylia prasina. The sequence continues at coordinate 35,598 of VYXD01008201.1, read as the reverse complement.
GCACCTGACCCTCTGGTGTGGGTGGGAGCTGCAGGCCGATCCCTTTGCAGGTGTGGAGAGGGGGTGCAGGTGATGCCCTGAGCTGTGCCACCCACGCTGGGAAGGGAGGCTGTTGAGAGGCACCGTGGGGCTGCCGAGTGAGCGCGGCGGGGACGTGTCAGCTCTTCCTCTCAGCTTCCCTCCGCAGCGCCAACTGTCAGTAATTTAACTAACGTTTTGTAAATAAATGTGGCATTCGGACAGCTGTCACCGCGCCTGTTATAAACACTCCCTTTGTCACTAAAAGCTGGCACTACTGCTCCCTTTCCCCTGCAAATGCAGCCACCACTGCCAGTGAGCTCCCGAATCCAGGGCTCTCAGGGAATCAGGTGCCGGGCGGTGGCTGGGACGCTGCGGGCTCCGCACAGGGAGCCTGGCGAGGCGCTGCCAGGGCCTGGTGTGCAGGCGGTTTTTGCATCTCAAAAATCAATAAATGGCCTGAGCAGCGAGCAAGAAAACCCATCAGAATGTGGCTGTAGGGCTGGTCCCCAGCCAGGAGCCCGGGCGGTCCAGCTGCAGGGTCAGTGGTGGCCCTGGGTTCTGCTGCCATCTCATCCCATGGGAAGCACTGGTGGGATGAGCGGGGGAGCTCAGCCACAGCCAGGATGCCAAGGGAGTGATTTGGCACTGGAATCACAGATGCTTTTCACTTTGAGCAACCTGGTTTAGTGGAAGGTGTCCCTGCCCCATGGCAGGGGGTTGGATTGAGATGATCTGTAAGGTCCCATCCATCCCAAACCACGTGGGGAATCTATGAGCCTGGAGAAGGGATGCTGTTAGGTTTCTCCTTGCTGGGAATTCTTGATTCTGTGCTGGGATTCTATGAAAAGTGGGCTACTCACTCATCAGGATTTGGTTTTGGTGCATTTGGAGTCTCTGGGACTGGTTGGATTTGAGTGGTGAGATCTGCCCTCTGCTCATTGGTCCTGCTCAGCACACTTGTCCTGTCAGGAGCAGATTCTGCGCCTTCAGGCAGTCAGGATGCTTCTCCTACTAATGAATAGGACTGGCACACATTGCCCAGAAAAGCTGTGGCTGCTCCAGCCCTGGAAGCGTCCAAGGCAGGTTGGATGGGGCTTGGAGCAGCCTGGGATAGTGGAAGGTGTCCCTGCCCATGGCAGGAGGTGGAATAAGGTGATCTTTAAGGTCCCATCCATCCCAAACCATGTGGGGAATCTATGAGCCTGGAGAAGGGATGCTGTTAGGTTTCTCCTTGCTGGAAATTCTTGATTCTGCGCTGCTTTTCTCCTCTCATCTTTCTGGGACCTGCAGCTCCAAACCCCCTTTCCCTGGATTTTCTGTCCTGGTGTGGGGCAGTTTAACTTCCAGCTGTCAGCACCTCTGGCCTGGCCATGCTGCAGCGCTGGGAGATGCAGACAGTACAGAAATCAGCACATGACATCTCTCTCCCTCTAAGCTGCTGTAAAATTAGCTTCATCTCAAGTGGCAGAAAATGATCATATCCTCGCTTGAGGGCGATGAAGAATATTCCTGAGTCACTGCTAGTGATGAAACAGGCAGAAAATCCAGAGTGATACACAGCTGCCCACTCAGTTCTAATCGCTGAGGCCATTTGCTGCTGCAGAGCCTTAAGACACAGCTTCCTCCTCCTCTCCCTCCCTTTCATCCATCACTCCCCATTGCGGCCGGGGATGCAGATCCCAGCAGGAGCAGAGCAATTTCCCGTCCCACCAGCGAGGCTGCAGGCTGTGAGCAGTGTGTCTCCCTTCCCTGTTCCCCTGAGACGAGAGGAGGGGGTCAAAGCTTCCCTTTCTTAGAGGAATCAGAGGGAAAAAATGGAGCCTACCCTCCTCAGGTCTCCTCCTTCCACACAGTTATCCCGCAGTCTGGGAAAAACTCTCCTCTGAGCTCAGCCTCCTCTCCACAAATTTTCCCTGCTGTCTCTGAAGCAGCTGCTGTGCCCACGAGGATATTTCCTTTTTGTCTTTCTCCTGCATCAGCTTTAGTTCAAAGCTATCTCCCTGGATTTTTATGTCTTGGATAAAGCCACCCTCTTCCCTACAACTGCCAGCTCAGTGCTTGGGAAGCCTCTTGCCAAAATTGCTGGTGACTAAGGCCAAAAAACCCCTTCAAAATAGGGATGATCAGAAGCAAAGTGCTGTAATCCTTCTCTTCCTTGCATATGCTCAGTGTGGTACCAGGAAGGACTCCTTGAAGGATGCTTCCTGCAAACCCTGCCCTGCCAGCTTCCCCCAAATTCAGATGGAAGCCCCCCACGCTCCGGGGGCAGATTGGAGGTTCTGAATTCCCTCCTCCTCCTGGTTTTCCATGTGTCTCTATCACCTTGTTCAGCAGCATTTAGAGGGAAAACCGTAACAATCCTCCAGTTCATCGGGTGTTTGAATGAACACTCTTTTCTCCAGTCAGGGCTTGTCAGTATTTATCCCTTAACCTGGTTTTCAGATGTTCTCTATCCTGCAGATTTGCGGGATATGCTATTCACACAGAACTCTCCTGGTGTCAGACTTCTGCTAGGATCGCTTCACCGCTCCTGCCAGCCTGCCATGGGAATTAAGCAGTGCTGGCAGCAGAACAGGGAGAAATGTGTCGGAGCAGGGCTTCTGCCAGCGTCAAACAGAAATATTGCACAAGCTCGCTCCCCCCTCCCCTGGAAACTGCTGCACCAGCACGAGTTTCCCTCACTGGTAGACCAAATCTGGGCAGTTTTCTGTGCATCCTGCTCCCTTCCATAATCCCAGACAGCTCTGCACTCTGGGCAGTTATTTGTCAGCACAAGCAGGTGCAGAGCTGCAGGACATGGGCTGAGCATCTTGCTTTGGTGGTTATTCCAGCACACAGCCGCTTTATCCTCCCGTCAGGCAGCACCAGCAGCTTAATTTCCTGTTTGCCTCATATCTTTCCCCAAAAAACACGGTCTGGATGGTGCATTTTGGGTCAGGTTCAGCAGGAGAGCAGTGTCAGAATGAGTGTAGGGCTGGGAATTTAGGGGTTGAGTGTTGTAACAAAGCACCCCCTGAGCACGATTCGTTCTGCACGTGTCAGCCATCAGCACACGCAGAGACCAAATTTGTGTGTGTTTATCACGGGATCATGGAAATGCTCGGGCTGGAAGGGGCCTTAAAGATAATCTAGTGCCAATCCCCAATATGTAAATAAATACCTATATTTATATGTAAAATATATAAAGACTTTTTTTAAAGATGAATGTGTTTATACTTATATACTTTGTGAACAAAGGTACAGGTGGGGAGGAGTAATTGGTGCAGGTACCTGGTGAGAGAGGCAGGACACAGGGATAAAGCCAGGAGAGGTGGAACAGATGGCAAGCCTGGATGCCACAGCTATAACCTGGAAAAGTGTTTCTCTGGAAAAGCAGCACTGGGGGCTCCTTTTGGGAGAGGTGAGGGGACAAGGCTGTTGGTAAATGCTCCAATCTTTTCTCCTGGTGCTGCCAACTGCTGCTTGTTTCCCCTGCTGCGAGCCCGAAACCACCCCGCTAACCTCGGGCAAAACCAGGGGATAACAAGGGTGGAAGGCTGACTTTGTTTGTGGCATTCAGTTATTTATTTTTTCCCTGGCTTGGAGAGGAAGAAATAAAGCAGGGTTTCAAGTGGGGTTGTTGCAGTAATGGAGGGAAATGAGATCTGCTCATCAGCTGCCTTCTCCTTCCTCGTGTCCCCATAAATAACCCTCCTCACTCAGAGGCTGCTCAGCTCCTACACACGGGACAGGGATGGCTTTGGTCCTTTATTTTTTTGCAGTGGCTGGAGGGTTCCTTCCCTTGCCCTTCCTGCCTGCAGTTCCCCTCCTCAGAGCCCTCTCCTTCCCAGGGCTGCTGTCAGGTAAAGCAGTTTCCTGGTGGAACAAAGGGGAATGGCTTCCCACTGCCAGAGAGCAGGGTCAGATGGGATATGGGGAAGGAATTCCTCCCTGTGAGGGTGCTGAGGCCCTGGCACAGGATGCCCAGAGAAGCTGTGGCTGTCCCATCCCTGGAAGTGTTCCAGGTTAGGTTGGATGGGGCTTGGAATAACCTGGGATAGTAGAAGGTGTCTTTGCTCATGGGACTGGGGCTGGATGACTTTTAAACTTGCAACCCAAACCATTCTGTGATCTCATGATTCCAAGGATTTTTAGCTCGGTTTTACATGAGGTTTAACCTCCGTATGTCTGTAGCTCATCTCCCTAAAAATCATCCACACCTTCTTTATGGATTCATGGGAGAAAGGTCGGGTGTCCCTTTTCCTCTCCACCATTCCCGCTGGCTTTTGTGGAGCAGCTGCCTGGTTTTGGTCAGGTTTTACAGGGAGGTTACGTTCCTCGAACTCCCATGAAAACAGTAAAGCTTGGGAGATCTCTCATTATTCCCCTGAAGTATTAACAGAACGAGCTCAACCCTTGTACGAGACACCCGAGAATCCGCGTGGGCGCTGGTTAAGTGCAAAACTCAAGGGAAGAGGGAGCTCCAGCCTGAGCTTGCATCATTTAAGGTTCAAAATGTGTAGGGAACCACACGTCTTCCATGCAATGTGTGGAACTGCTCATTAAATGCAGCAAGGAGTGCAGGTGGGGAGGGGTTGAGCGCTCCAGATTGAGCGCAAGGAAAACTGCGGAGCTGATGTTGTGTTGGTGGAGGGAAGCTGCCAGTCCTGGTGTCAAGGAGAAGAGACAAAAGCTCAGGGCTTTGTGCTTAATTCTCCTGCTCTCAAATGGGGGATGCTGCACTGAGCTCGGCTGAATGGGAAGACTGCAACAGCTGGTGGCTGTGGCATTGCTGGAACGGGCTGGCTCACCCTTCTCTCCACTCGGAAAAAAAAAATAAAGGCAAAAAAAGGCACAAGAGCACTGACAAAAAAAAATAATAAAGCCGGTAACTCGCTTTCCAGAAGTTCCTAATGCTGCAACGGGCAAAGCACAGCAGATAAAAGAAATATAAAAGCGAGGGAAAGAGGGAAAATGCATTTATGAGCTCTCAAACTAACAGCATGCAACTCTCATATTATTTTTCCTCCTTAGCCTTTGAAACAGAACAACGGCCTGGAGCCTTCTCGGCAGATGGACAATGTGCGTGCCTTAACCACTTAACAGCCATTAGCCTAATTTCACGTACTGGAGCCAAATTAAATAATAAGTAAGAGGCTATGAAAAGCTGGTTTGGAGGCTGCGTTGCTGCCTTTCACTTGATAACCTTCTCATAAACAGATGCTCTCTCTCTACCCTATTAACCTTGTCTGAGAGCGGGGAGGGGGCTTCGGTGAGGCAAACAAGCCAGACCTTGGTGGGGAGGGGGGAGATCAGCTGGAGGGGCCAGATGTGGGGGCGCTGCCTGTTTTGGAGGCTCCTCCCGTTTGTTGTCCCCGATGCCCCGGCCCTGGAGAGGGCCCTGAGCAAAGAGCCCGTTCTGCGGTTGCGCCCGGGTCATTGGAACGTGCCAGATGATTCATCTTGATCAGCCAGCCCATCTGTACCTGCTGGGCCAGGCTGTGCCACCCGGGGCTGCTTTTGTGGACAAATCTGCTTCGCTTGGAGGGGAGGGGAGATGGTGCTGATAAGACACCAAAGGGGAGGTGGTTAGGAGGCTCAGTGCCTAATCCCTCCCTGCTTTTGGCTCGGGGGGCTGCTGCCTCCTCCGTCCTCCCTGTGCCACCAGCTCGCCCTTTCTATGAAGTAATTTTGCTGCTCTTTGCCTCTTCCTCCCCCCTGCACTGAAACAGCAACAAAAGTACCTGCCTAAGCTCTGGGAATTTGGGAATATTAGTTTGCAAAATGCTTTTGATGTGCCTTTAGTGCTGGGAGGGTGAGGCGTGTGCAGGTGTGTGCAGGAAAGGTGCTCTGCATTTCTTTCTGGCTGGAAGGGTTCAGGAGTGGCCGCCCCATCTCCTCACCACCCCCCACCAGCTCCTGCTCTGTGCTTTGCATCTCAACTTTAGACCTTTAGAAGTTTTCAGGGGATTATAGATGACCAGGCAGCTATTTTTGGTGAAAGCTTTTATTTATTAAAAAGCCATCTTCCTTCATTAAGAAGATACATTGATGGGAAATAGATGAGCGGCTCTATTACTGGCGTCTGGTGTGCTGGGCGAGCCCGGGGTCGCTGAGATTGTGTGTTTTGTGCCCTCCCTTGATGCAAGAAACATCTTGAATGGAGCCAAGGAAAATTCGGTGCAGGAACAACCCAAAATTTGCTGCATCAGCCATCCCCTCACCCCGCCTGCAGCGTCCAAGGCCCTTGGATAGACGTGGGAAGGTTTGGTGCAAGATTTCCTGCAGTTCCTTGGTGCCAGCGGCAACTTGACTTTCCTTCTGTGTTGGTTTTCCTCCTTTGTCTGAGTTGTCACACAGGCTCTGATTTCATATGCAAAATCCATCCTCTGGCTGGCACGGAGGCCGATCAAGCCGGGGTTCTTACAAGTTTACTTCATTTTAGTCCAAGTAGGAGTCAATGATTTGCTGCCTGTGGTGAGGACGTTTGGAAAGGCTTTGTGCTGAGTGGATTCTCTGAGGTTCAGATGAGGATGAATCTCATTTTCCTGTGGCCTTTCCCTCCGTGGGGCACTCGCAGCGTCCCTCTCCTGTACCTGGCTGCCTATCTGCACTAGGCTTGCAGGTACTTAATGTCTTTGAGCCATCTGTTCCTCTGTCAAATTTAGTTAAAATTGGCCAAAGGCTTCACGAATTATTGGGGAAGATTGCTAGACAGAGGTGTGCAGGTGAAAAGCACGATTGAATAAGCTCATCCCAGTAGGACTCAAGGCTAAAAATGTATCAGGGTATGTTATTTGGAGACAAGGCAGCTTGGAAAATGGGATCCATATCCAGCCTTTCCCCAGCACTAGGGATACTAGATTTGAGTCTGGTTTTTGGTGCTGTAGAAAGCTCCTCGGTGGAGATGGACTTTGCCTTGGGTGGGATGTGGTGCTTTATCTTTCATTTCTGGTAATGCCTGGCTTCCTGTCCAAAATGAGCCCCGTCCATGCTTTTCCAAAGCACGGATCCTCAGCCCAAGATGCTGCAGCTGTATTTTCAGGCAGCTGTTTGCTGAAGAGCTCCTCCATCAAGGGCTGGGAGGGCTCTTTTAGCTCTTTTTAACTCTGGGAGAGCAGTGTGCTCCTGTCACAGACTGCTTCATCCATGTCTTAAAGCAGGACCAGGATTCTGTCATGGACATTGTGATTCTGGGCTCCCATAGATCCATCCAGAAATTTTGGCATCCAGAGGTTTGGTGTCTGATCCAAGCAGGTCTGGGGAAGAGAGAGGGAGCAGCCCAGCTCCCAGAGTCCTGTCTCTTGTTGACTACAGGAGGATGTGGGCTAAGGGGGAAGAGAGAAAAAGCAAAGGAACTGGTAAAAATTCTGTCAAAAGCTCGATCCAGGAGCATTTCCATAGGAGCCCAGAAAAGCAGGAGCAGTCTGGGATACCTGCTCCTGTAACTGCAGGTGTCTGAGGTGATGGATGGCTGTGTCTGAGCGTGTTTGTCCAGCCCCCCTTTGCAGTCCCTGGGGAGCAGTGGGCCTTTTTGGGGTGCAATTCATCCCAGTCTAAGGCAGGTGTCTAAAATAGGTCGGACAGATTGTGTCCCTGCAGTGCCTCTTTCTCTCCATTTGCTGTGAAACGGGGTCCAAACGGCTGAACTTGGCTGGTGAGGTGATAAATCCCAGCCCCAGCATCTAGAGGAAGTCACAGGATCAGAATAGAAAATGTCTAACATTGATCAGGTGTATTAGAGCCTCGTGAGGGTGAGGAGCAGCAAGAAAACACCTGGTACTGCACTAAGCAGAAACAGAGGAAGAAATGGCTTTTTTTGGTGAGTTTTTGCATCCTCAGTCCATTTAAATCTCATCCCTGTAACTTCCAGGAGACTCAGCTAAGCAATTCTGCATGTGGCTTGCCATTAGGTGCCTCACCCAGCAACCTGCAAGTTCATTAGTATTCTTTTTAGTGCTAACGAAATGTCTGAGCTGCATCTTTTCTGCATGAGAGGCTGAAACAGAGGCAGTAAAGGGAAAAAATCCGACTCCAGCTCTACGGAGACCACCCAGAGCAGGTCCCTTCTGCCAGCAAACGCTGCTCGTGTCAGTGTGGCAAAACCACAGGAGTACAATAAAAAACCCAACCCCAAAAGTAGCTGGGAAGAGAATTTTAGCTTTATAATTGCACCTGGAGTGGGGTCTCTGCCAACGTGGCGGTTTGAGCCGAGGCTCTTCCCACCCCATCACAGCCATGGCTGCAGAAATGCATGGGAGTGAACATCTGCAGGTAAAGAGGCAGCGTGGAGGATTGGGCTACAGACGTTCCTGGTTCTCCTGCCTCTGTGGGAGCCCACAGGGCTGCTTGGCTCTGCTTCCAGGGCTGGAAAAAGGGGATCCAAGCTCCCTTGGCAGGTGAGGAGAAGGCAAGGCAGCGTGAGGGCTGTGCCCTGCCTGCCTAAGAGGCTTCATTGATTTTTGTTTTCTTCAATGGAAGCAGAACTGACATGCATTAACCAGCCTCCCGGCCTCTCCAGAGCCAGCCATGGAGGCAGCAGAGCCTTTAGTGCTATTTATTTTTTTCTTTTCTCTTACCTTGTGGGTTTGTTTCCCATTGCTCCTCGCTAATGCTCATCAGCTCTGGCTGCAGCCTGGGGGATGCAGAAGGGTTTGAGAAATACAAGGTGGAAATGCAGCTGCCCAAATCTGACTTATCCCCAGTGTGTTTTGGGAGATGCCCCCCATTTATTTAACCATCTTGGATATCTACAGAGAGCTCTGTGAAACTTCTGGGGTGAGATGGATGGGAGAAACCATCTCCTCTGGCTTTATTGGGCAGCTGGGATGCTTTTTGCTCCCTTGGGAATGGAGCACAGCCAGGCTGTGAATAGTGGGGTGCAGTGTGGATTCTTGGGGTGTTGGCAGGCTCTGGGAAATGGGATTCTCCTCCTGCAAAGGCAGCTCCAGTCTAAAGGGTTGCATTCCTCTGCTTGGGATGAACATTTGTTTGATGGAGGCTGGAGGTAAGAGCTGAGGGGCTTGAGGTGGCAAGAGCCAGGATCTCACTGCAGGGGTGGGTGCTGGTGGCTTCATCATCTGCATCCTTCCCAGCTCCTGGGGATTATCCCAAGTCACTGTGCCATTGTTCAGGGGAAAACTTTTCCTTTCTCACCACCTGTGGCAGGGGAAGAGAGCAAAAGCCATTTACGGGTGAAAATAAAGCTTTTAATTTCAAGTTTTGCAAAATAACTGATCTATGTTTAGCAGTGTGTCTGTCTATATGATGTAGAGCCTTATGTATATTTTATCCATACATATTTGTTCTTAGACAATTAATGTCTCCTGCGTTCTCAGCAGAATATTTTTCCTTATTTACTTCTTTTTCCCCTTACTTTGGGTGGGTTTGTTCCTCACTGCTGTCACTGTGCAGCTCTCCAATAACTGTGTTTTGTATTCAGTAGCAGAGTTTTCTTTGGGGGGTTGGTTTTTAATATACAGTTTATGAAGAAGGCTGATTTTTGGGAGCCATGCATGTTTACAGCAGAATGTTTCTGCAGAGGAAAGGGAAGGTCTCAGAAAAACAAAGGAACAAGGGGAAAAAAAGAGATTATTGGGTGTTTTTGGCCAGTGAACGCTGCAGAAATACCTTTGACATTTTCCCAGACTGATTAGACAGGTCTCGAGCTGACTCAGGTACCCGCTTTCCAAATGTCTCTGCCTGGACCAGACCTCAGCTGCAGATTTAATGGCAAACCTCTCGTTACTATCCTGCCTGTGCTGCACCATTCCCTGCTGGAAAAACAGCCTAGGCTCTGGATTTTAATGAAGGAGTTGTTAATGCTGTGGTGCATGGAAAGCTTCCTGCTTTATTAGGGTAAGACAGGAGCTTCCTCCCTCACCCATCCCCATGTGCCTGGGAAATGTTCACAGTACCTGTGCACATCGATCCCGTTCCAGTCCCACAAGCTGGCGGGGTGAAGTTAATGAATTCCATCAAAATCAGGATCCTGGCAAGGATGTGCAGCCCTTGGCTTTCTGGGTGGTTTTTTGGTGTTCGTCTCAGCAGCTGCTCGAGAGACTTGGTGGGACATGTGGCTGTGTGGAGGCGCTGGGAGTGAATGTCCTGAGCTGGAAGAAATTCACATGTTGGAAATGGAAGCACTGGGAGCTGTGGGCTTCGTGCTTGATTGCTTTCCTGATTGGTACTATTAAAAAAAGAAATACATTAGAGAAAGTATGTTTGATTTCAAGAGTGCCTGGGTGCCGACACCATCTCTGTTTGTTTTCCTTCCTTTAGCAGAAACCTTGTAAAATTTTTATGAAGCATTAATGGAACAGAGATTTCTTTTTCCTCACACAAATTTCCTGAGGTGAAGGTAACCCCCACAAGACCAGCCCAGTTCTGCACTCTCAAGAAATGCAGGGCAAGGAGTGCTTTGGGGTAGTTCCCAGAACATCCCTGATGTAATTCCCACCTGGCATTGGGAAGGGAAGGAAAGGTCCCTTCTCATGCTGGTGGGTGTGGTGATGTGGTTGTTGGCCCTGGAAGGGCAAGCTGCTGGGAAGGATGAGGAGGATGTGTTGAAAATCAAAGGGATGCAAGTGTGGATCTTCAGGTCGGCATCATAAACTAACCCTGAACTTGAGATTCACCTCTGCATTCACCTCTCAGTTTGTGGGGAAGGACATTTGAAGGTTAGTGAACATCAAGGGGAGGAAAAGTGAAATACAACATCCCAGCCATCCTCTCCTGGTATCCCTTCAGCATGCTAGGAATGTGCTTGCAGGCAATAAACTGGTCAGAAGTGACGGATAAGAGGATTCTTCTATTTCATTATTTTTAAATTTTGTTAATATCTTCTTTGTTGAATGCTATCATCTTCCTTTGGAAGAGAAAGGCTAAGCTGGGATCAGAGCAAAAATTCGGAGGTTGTGGTTTCTCTGTCCAGCTCTGCCAGGGATTTCCAGCCAGACTGGTGGTAGAGAGCTGATTTTACAACAGTGCCTCAAGCCATATCCCTTCAAGAGTTAGCTGGGTAAGGAGGGCAAACAAGCCCTGGCAGCAGCCCTGCAGAAAAGCATGGAAAACATCCAGCTCTGAGGAGCTTAATGGGGAGTTATTAGCTGGAATATCCTCCTTATTGTGGAGGCCGGGCTGCCTTATCATCCTGACAGCCCCGAGTAATTGATGTCCCTTCAGAAGGAAGGTGAGCAGAGGATTCATGGCTCGGCAGGAGCTTTTGCTCTGCTTGACCTTCCCGTTGGCTGAGGATTGTAACACTGGTGGTGCAGCTCTGGGAGCTGGGCATGGGGCACTGGCCAGGATCCCTGGGGCACGGGAAGGTCGGGATGGCACAGAATGGACTGAGGGCAAACGGGGACACCGATGGCTCCTGGTGGACATTTGGTCCCGTGTGGAAGCCTGGGCTCAAGTCCCACGGCAGAGCAGGGAACATTCTGCCACGGGGAGTGGTTGCTCAGATTTGGAGGGGCGGGGTTGTCCCTGGAGTTTGCCTAATTCGCCAAATGATGGAGCTCAGAGCCCTGGGAAATTTAGAGCCTGGGCGCAGATGAGCCCCGTGATTATGGGTTAAAGGATATTTGCAGTTGCTGTAGGTAATGAGACATAAACCTGCATCGTCCCTGTGATGCTGAGAACACCTGGACAGGCTGGCAGGGGCTGCTCCACCTGCAGCTTGGGACTTGTGTTCAAATAAAGTTGCACAAGTTATTACAGAAATGGTCAAGACTTGTGTTGCTGGTTCTGGAAGGGCTTTCACGTCCTCAGGGTTCATTTTGACAGGAATAAGAAATAAATCAGAAGCTTCAAATGTTAACTCTTTCTGTTCTGGTCCCCATATGGCTCTTTGTTAAACTACCCTGTCTCACAGATTTTTTTCCTGAACTTTCTTCAAATATGCAGTAGCAATCAAGGCAATTAACTATAATTGCAGAGAGACTACCTTGTGAAGGCAGGCCGCAGAAATAGGCAGGTAATTACAAGGAGTTATAAATGGATGGTTATTTACATCAGGAGTGATGCACGGGGATTTAGTTATCAGAAGTGGCAAGTGGTGATTGAAACACAGGGCAGTTGTCCGGGGTCATTGGCCTGAGATCCTGCCGTGCCCAGGCACCTGTCTGGTGTTGATCCTGTCCCTCTGCAACCCAGGGACTGCGTGCCCACCACCTCGGGATCAAGCTGTCAGGGTCTTTAGGAGTGCTCTGCTCTCTTCAAACAAAATGAAGAGATTATTGAATTGGGCACATCTCTGAAGACACGCGGACTTTGAGGGCGAGCTGGTAGATCTGATTCCTGAGCGATGCCTCGCTGGCCTCCTGCTGCCCAGCAGCTCGGGGTGGGCTGATGGGCAGCAGCTGCAGCAGCACCCAGAGCTGCCCCACTGCTGAGCTGACCTGTCCCTTACTCCTGCTTGCAAGGTCCTCACCCCTTGCAGTGGTAGAGCTGCCTTCCTCTTCTGGGATGAAAAAAATGCCTTTTAGGTGTCCTTTCCCTTGGGGAATCCATGGGGCAGAAAGATCTGGCTCTCCCCTCCGTGCTCCTCCTGCTTTAGGAACATAACCTAGTTGCTACCAGGGCCAGCCACGTCCATGCAGCTACGTGCTGAGCTTTTGTAGGCCTGGCAGGAACCTCTGTCACCCTGCTGCCACTTCTCTCTGGAGGAGCACTTTGCGGGCATCATGCTCTATGCTGAAATGATTTTTTAAACCAGATTTGAGAAGGCTGTTAGGAATCAAGGAGGATGCGTTTCCCGTAGTAGTGACAAGCACCCTGAGGGAGCAACCACCACGGGCGTGGCTCCAAGGAGCAGCACAGACAGTCTCCTTTCAGGAGACAAGGTACTTTGGTGGCAGGACATCTTGTAAGTTGTGTAGGATTTCCTGGTCCTGGCATCCCCAGAGAGGTTTAAAACTTTTAGTGCCTGCTTGTTTGCATGTACTTAGCAACAAAGAGATTTCAATTATTTAAAGGTACAGGAAGACATGAAAGCCATTAGGAAGGGACCTGGTGCCCTCAGGAGATGTTGCTGGCTCCCCCTCCCCCAGAATCAGGGGACAAAGCAGAGAGCAGATGAAAACCACCTTGGAACAAAGTTGGAGTTGTGTTTTGGTTGGAATCATTGGCTGGGGGCAATGAGGGCCTGCTTGAGGCGGACCCCAAGAGGAGAACAGCAAAGCCTGTGCGTGGTGGGGTGAAACAAAGAAGAGATCAGGCAGCAGCAGGGTGCAAAAGGCCAAGGTGTGGTGTCACTTGTGTTCATTGTGCCTTGAGCAGAGGTGGGACCCGGTGTCCAGGGCTGGTGATGTGATGCACAGTGCGGAGTGTGGATGAGCAGATGGGATGGAATCCTTCCAGCCCCGCTGTACCCTGGATCTGAGGGTGGTTTGGGCACAAGGATAGGCTGACTCTGATGCCCAGGGAGTTCGAGGCAGGCTGCCTTTCCTGGCAGAGCTGGCTCTCTCCAGAACTGTCACCAGCTCAGTCACAGAGCTGGGATTTAAACTGGACATTAATGTGTGTTCTCCCCAGGCTGGGTTTGTTATCCTCGTGACGGGTCTGAACCCAAAGTATTGGATTGCTGACCATGTTCCAGAGAGCTGGGGGTTATTTCTGCTGGCAAAGGCAGTACTTTTAGTGTCCTCCAGGCTTCACCATTGTTTCTTTCCATATTCTTCCTTAGTGGCTTTCTGTGCCTGTCCAGAATTTCCACTCAGGTGGCATCAGGTTGTTAAACTCTGAGACTTTCACCCCAGACATGGCTGAGCTTCGCTGCTGAGTGAAACAACTCATTAATTACCTTGTGCTGCTGTGTCTATCACGAGGGAAGGTGATGCAGAAATAGCAAATGGATTTAATTACAATTTTAACCCAAATCAAATCATTGTGATGAGAGATACAGGGCAGGGAACTCTGTCTGGGCTGAGGACATGTGCAGTGGGTGACCAGCAGGTCTTCTCCAACTGCAGAAACTCTTCTTCACGCAGAGCAAGTACATTTGATTTATTACGACTGGAAGTGGAAACAGTACTGGAGCAGTAGGAGAATTAAAAACATGCGTGGCATGGATATGATACAGAATAACTAATCTTTGCTGACATTTACTGTCAGTCATGGCTAAGGAGAAGATAACTAACTCTGCCTCTCATGTTCTGTGGTCTGCCGTCTTCAGTCATGAAGATAAATGTCAGGCATCAGCTGTCCTTGTGTACAACCATGTTCTGCTTTCAACAAATTCTTATGCTGGAATGGGGATATTTGTGGAGCCCAGATCCAAAATCCTGGAGACTTTGTGTGGAAAGGGTTTTGTCCCAAAAGAGGGACCTGAAGTGCCCCCTGCACCGAGAGCTGCCACGGTGGCCTTGGTGGTGATGTCCCCATGAGCCAGATGGAGCCTGGAGGAAGCCCTTGTGCTGCTCTGATTTCCCTGAAGTGTTTATATCCCACATGGATCTGCCTTTCCAGTCAGGCAGACATGGGATCACTTTCCCCATGGACAGCCGGACCAAATTCCACATGCATTTTTCCTGTAGAAATAATAATGCCTTTTTAGCCATCTGAAATCATTTCCCCATTCATACAAGAGCTCTCAAGTTGTCCGGGGGAAAGGGAAAGCACGGAAAAATAAACCAAAAATGGCTCTTTATTTTCGAGTGTGTCATTTGAAGTGAGGGGGGCCAAACACTCAGCTCCTGTCGCTTTAATTTGAACTGCTTGACTCGGGGTTATTTTGGAAGGCGTGTGAAGTGGAGGAGGTTCAAGTTCAGTCACAAGGTGGGAAAATATATTTTGGGGCTTGTGCGAGGAGATTGAGTTTTCTTTTGTGTGGGGGTGAGGGAAGCATTTATCCAGCTTTTATCCTCCGTGGAAAAAAAAAAAGATGGAGAAAGTCACGAAGTCCAGAGCAGACAAACAGGGATGTGCTCCTGTTGATGGCACGGCTGGGGAATCTGCCTAAGGACTTGCAAATTCTATTTCCCTCCTAGAGGTGCCTGCAAGGGCAGAGTTAGCAGTATATTATTAATAATAAATAACAGTAGGATGGTAAAATGTTTACTTAAATATCCTGTGTCATTCAGTGCATCTCTCTCTGTGCCGAACAAGGGAAAATTGTAAGCATGTGTGAGAAGGGTAAATATGAGACAGGGAGGGAGATAAGGTGGAGATCAGGAGCTTTTTCCTCTTCTTGGTTTGTTTTTTTTTAGGTTTTGTTTGTTGTTTTTTTTTTTGACTTACATATCATAATGATCCAATTCCCAGTTACCCAGGTGCTCTTTAGGGCTAGCTGGTCATTTCTGCACGCAGGATGAATCCGGGCCGGGCGAAAAAGTGGAAGGAAAGGTCACGTAGTATTCCTGTCATACAAAATCTGCTGGTGATGGGGGAGGGCGCGGGGCTATCGCTGTGTGAGCTGCAAATAGAGCTGTTAGTGTGCCATCAGATAGCTGCCGGCCATCGATAGCGCCGTATCAATGGGATAAAGATAAATGCGAAGATAAGAGAGTCGGGTTTGCCTTGAAATCCACTCGTGGTTACCAAAAGGCTTTGTCTTCACGTTGATTTCTTCATCGCGCTCCTGTGGTAAATGCCAAGGCTTGAAATCTTATTTATGGTGACGCTAATGAAAAAATGTCCAACAGAGCCAGCGCTTCGCCCAAAGGATATGAAGATCTTCTGTGCTGTCTTAATTAAGTGAGGTAACGGGGAGACTTCTGAAGCCACCCGGCAGTGCTTGAATGGCTAATTCTCTCCAGCACTGCATTAAAAAATTAGGACCATTTAATAAGCGGGGTTAGGTGCCCCCCGAGTTACGGTTTCAGCAAGATGCAGTTAAGCCCAGTCTTTTTGCCTCTTTTTGAAAGTCTGACTCATCTTTCCCAGCACTTCTCTGGCAGCTGTGAGGGCATGAAACTTTTTTAGATCAGAGATAAGATTCATGTCGTAATCACATGATTCGGGGAGCTGGCGCTTTAAGGGAAAGAGTGCTAAAAATAACCAGAATTGGTGACAAGATAGTAGCAATTTTGGCTTTTTCTACCGTGAAGGGCTGGTTGCCAGCTCTAGGGAGAGGAGTCAAGGGTTTCATTCTGCAGTGGGGTTTCAAAATGTCATTGCTCCCGTGATAATGTGGGGTAATGAAAATAAAGGGGAAAGGATAGGAAGACAAAAAGATGGAATGGGAGTGAGAGTAAGTAATGGGGAGATTTGGAAGGGGCAAATATTGCAAAATGAAGAAAAGGTGGGGAGGGAAGCAGGGCACGTCTTGGACTCGTGCTGCATGGGCTCGGATGGTGTTGGAGGAAGACAAAGGAGTGAGACAGAGCGAGAAGCACAATGACTTTAATTTGTAGGCAGAGACTGTTAAGAGAGAGAAAAAAAAGGTGATTTGAGTTCTTTTATTCATTACTAACCATAAAAGGCCCAGACTGTGTTGCCAGTGGCTTTAAAATCCAGGATCCTATTAAACCTTCCTTGATAGTAACTCAGCACTTGGAAACGGAGTTAAAGGAGGAGCAGGCGAGAGGGAGGAGGGATGGGGGAGCTGCCTGAATCCAGGGGAGGCTTAGGGCGAAGATCTCACCTTTTTCCTGGCACTGTTTTTTGGGATCAAGTGCCTGTTTTCTTGGAGAACCACGACAGGACTGGCAGCATCCCGATGCCCCTGGCAAAGGGATGGCCCCGGCTGCTGCTCCCTAGAAAAGGGCACTGCTCCCCATTCCCAGGTATAAAATCAGGCTTTATGCTGCTGCTCACAAACCAGCTGCAGCTCGGGGGAGGCTGCACGGAATGCGAGATGAGATGGGAGAGATCAGCAGATAAATGCGATGGATAAAGCCAGCAGCAAAAGGTTCTTCGGATTAAGTCCCTGTATGATAAACAGCAGCCTGTGTCTGTCTGGTCGGAATTTGACACCGGGGTGAGGTGAGGCTGGGCCGGATCAGGACAATGCCAAGGCGGGACTGGGAATGTACTGGGAGAAGTGGTTAATTCCCCCTCTTCACCTCCAGCATCACCAGTGGTCCCTGCACACCCCCAGGGACCGTCCTTCCCTGTTTTCCACCGCACTGCCAACCTGCAAAGCCTGCTCCCAGCTCAGGGGAGAGCTGTAATTAAAAGAGCTGTTCCCCGAGACCCAACGACTTATTGATTTTGTGTGTGTGCGGGGAGCGCTCGCTCCTCTCTCCTCGGGGAAATAGCAGAAACCATTCATTCCTAAGCCAGACTCGCAGCTGACATGCAGGTCTGTGCCACACCACCTCCTCAGCTCCCTGTGACACGTGCACAGCAGTGCAGCCAGGCAAGGAAGTCGCTCCCATGGGAGGTGCTCGAGGGGATCTCAACTCCTCAAGGATTTTCCTTCCCTGTTGGAGTTCTGGTAGTGGCTGGAATACAGAGATGCTGTATTTCACCCCGCTCCACACCTTGTACTGGGGATCTGCAGGCAGAGAGCAACAGGTTAGGGGAGCTCTGATAGAGATGTCACTTGGCTGGGAAAGAGGGAGAAGGAAGCAGGGCCGAGCATCCCTTCTCTGGGGCGACACGGAGAATCCGGAGAGGCACAGGGAGCTGCTGCTCCGCCTCGTGAAGTGGGTAATCAGCCCTTTTTATGAAGTCTGACTCCAACCTCTTTGAATTTCACCCCGTGCTCTTCCTGTTGTGGAATAGAATTGACTGATAAAGGTCTTATCTGGTCACTGTGCTTGAGGGAATCGGTGCAGCCGGAGGAGGAGCGTGGCTGTGATGGAGCCTGGTTGGGAATGCAGCGTGGCTGGGGGCTGGAGGGCAGAGCAGGGCTGAGAGGCACTGGGTGACCCCAACAGCGTGGGGTGACAGCCGTGCAAGAGGGACGGTGCAAGGAAATGGAGTTTGGGGTGAATCCCCCTCTGTGTGGAATTTGGGAATTGCCTACTGTAGCTACCTTTGCTTTTCCCAGAGGGGCGCGGTGTGTTTGCAGATGGTTCCTTTGTTTGCCTCGTAAGAAAAGTGACAAATTGCGAAATTAACCAGAAGTACAGGCTTCCGTCATCACTTTCCTTTCCTAATGGAAATCCAGAGGATCCTGCTTAGTAACTAATCAGTCAAGCGGAGGAGTAAGATGGTTAATGCAGGAAAAATACTCCTCTTGGTGCCTTGTCTGGGAGAGACTCGACAGCTTCATGCTCAGTTATCAATCTGAGCAGTGGAAGGAGACACTGGCAGCTCTGCCTGTCTGTGCTGAGGAGAACATCAGGGTGGGCGGATTTGGGCATTTGAATACCTGAAATAAACCCTCTAACAGAATAAAGAGATCCTCAGTACCTTTCCCCTCCTTAGAATTATAAGGAGAACTAAAAAAATCCTCCAGTCCATGAGGTCTCCCCCTAAATCAGGCATTTCTGAAGGGGCTGAAAGGAGAGGAAGGAATCTCATTAGCCACCCTTTGGAAGCTTAATTCAGCAGAGCCTGCCAAAGTTCCATTGCCCCTCGGACAGGAAGTGTTGGAGAGCTCCAGCAGCAGCTGTCCCTGTCCAGACCAGCCTCGGAGAATGTCTTTAAGTATTATTTGAGGATTTGGCTGGCTGGAGCTGGGCGAGCTGCAAAATCCAGATGTTGTTGTACTTGGCAAGAGCGTCTTGCCCCTTGCAGGGGGCCAGGCTTTGCCCTTTGCTAAAGCCTGAACAAACTTCCATTAGGAATTAAGCAGAGTCTTCTGCATTTCAGCAGTCTGGGACGGCTTCCTTCGTGTTTGCCCTGCTTAGCTCGTGGAATTCTGCAGAGCATCCATTTTCCTAGAAAGCTTTGCGCCCATCTGCTCCGTCGACTTCAGTAATGGAGTTAAGACCCCCCCTCCCGAGCCAGGGTGAGGAGATTATCCCTCTAATATAATTCAAGGAAACCCCTCAGCTCCCAGCTGGCTCAGGCAGTTGCTGGGTGATAGAATTCACTCCAGAAACGAAAAACCTGGTCAATGTGGCTCCAGATGGAGCGCCTGCAGTTGGAGATGACTCTGGAACAGGGGGTTAAACAGCTCCACCAAAGTTTTTCCCATTTTCTCTCAATTTTGAGGCTGAATGAGCTTGTTCGCTGAGGACACTGGTGTTTTGTGGAGAGATTTAGGGAGGTAAAGTGTCTTTTTGCAGTTTGTGGAGTTGATCCTCCAACTGGATCAATGTGTAGGGGCTCTGTGCCTCTCTTGGGCACAAAACCTCTGCTTTTCCATCAACTGTCTTGTGGATTTAGACGTCATGGGAATGGGATTTGGGGAAAACTCCAGGTATTGACTGTTGAGGAGACGAGGAGCGATTCACAGTGTCCCTTTTCCAAAGGGTGTCCTGCAGCCCCAGCAATGCTGGCTGAAATCTTCCCGTCATGCATTTGTCATGGAAAACGTTCTGTGTGGAATTTTGCTGCGTAAAAAACCACCCTCCTAACAGCAAAACCAAAAAAGAAATACAAACCCATAGAGACAAAAGAAAAAGATATTGATTTTTAGTTTGGATCCTTCCAGAGGAGTCTGTGCAATCATCAGTCCCTGTCTGTCTGCCTTACCCACTCCTACCCCTCTGTAGCTTCTGAGCCCTTTGGCCAATTCCTGGCCAATTTCTACCCAATTTGACAGAAGGAAAGAGGTCTCAGAGATATTAAATTTCTATAAATTTCATTAAAAGAGGTGGCTGGGTAAAGGAGCCCAGCTATTACAGCAGCCCCATGAGACTGGGGCTCCAACATATGCAGAGCCTTTGTTAGACAGCAGACAGTGGCTGAGGAGACTTTTCTATATAAGCAATTTCAGGGAGGAAAAAATCCTCTTTGACCAGCCCTTGCACCTTCAGAGCCGCCAGGGAACATGGCTAGAGAACCCTTGAAGGCCGTGTTACATTTGTTCCGTTGCCTGTGGACGGTTGTTCATTCAGAAATGAACTTGTAAGTCCTCGAAACAGGTCACGAGCGGGATGGAGGGAGCGCTCCGGCCTCGTTCCGCCGTCTCCACACCAGAATAAATTCCAGCCGTGGAGATCTGGCTGATTTCTTCCCCCACCCCAGCACTCTCTGCGTTGTCTTTTTTTTTTTTTTTTCTTCTTTTTTCTTTTTTCCACGGCTGAAAATGCTGAGCTCCAAATTGGGAATTGGTTCCGAGCAGAGCCCCGCGCGCCCGGCGGGGAGAGGATGCGGAGGGGTGGAAGGAGGCAGCTGGGAAGGCCAACCAAAAGCTCGGTGTTATTAAGATTTTTAAGATATACAGTTTTGATAAAAGCTTGCAAGTAGCAAATTTGCTATCAAGCCTAATGTAGCATGGCAGATTTTGTCTGAGCTAGCAAAGGATCACATTTGCAGCTCCTCTGAGGCGGGGAAGTGGGCTCAATAGGCTATTTTCCACATCCATGCTCAGTTCCTAAAAAAAAAAAAAACCAGGGAGGGGGAAGAGGGGAGGTGGAAAGGAAAATAAAGAGAGTTTCTCTTTTTTCACTTTGCCCTGATTTTCCATGTGTTTGCCCTGAATGTTAATTGCCAATAACCTGTGCGCTCAACGCCGGCTTTACCGTGGGATTTGTGTTTTGCTGGGCGTGCAGGGTTGCTCAGGAATACTTCCAGATGGATTGCAGAATTTTGGCAAGTCTGGCATGTTACCAATCTGTTGGCATTTTCTTTTTGACCCTTGTTTTGTGGAATAAATACCTCACTGCATCTTCCTGCGCCGTGCTGAAGCTGTAAGGCTGCCGAAGGGATGGGAGGAGGTGCTGACAACATTAAAATATCCATCAAAAGTTGGGTTGGTTGGATAACTGGTATTAATCAGGACCTGGTTTCTGCCATCTGAGCTTGGGTTATATTAAAAAATGAGAGTTGGGAGAAAAATGGTTAATTCAGCTGTCCCACCATCACCCAGAGGGGAACCTGATATGGAGAGAGACTGTTTACATGGCCTGGAGGGACAGGACGGGGGAATGGCTTCATACTGACAGAGGGTAGGGTTAGATGGGATATTAGGAACAAAATCTTCCCTGTGAGGGGGGTGAGACCCTGGCACAGGCTGTCCAGAGCAGCTGTGGCTGTCCCTGGATCCCTGGAAGTGTCCAAGGGCAGTTTGGACAGGGCTGAATGTGTGACCCAGCCAGGGATGGGATTCTTCGCTCCCTTTCTCAGTGCAATAAAACAGATATTTGGATGTGGCCTGGAGGAGACTGGGTGTTTTCCTGTGCTTACATTTTTCTCATGCATGAAGCAACTCTTCTTGTTTTAAGAGACTGTGGCGTGTTTTCCTGCTCAGGAGAGCATGGGGAGATGGCTTATTTTTTTATGGGATCAGGCATGTGTTTTGTTAATGCCCTCTGCGATGTGCTACTGGTTTTATTTGCATCATTTACTGTCGTTCTGTGGCTTAGTGACCCGATGTGCTTCTGCCCTGGCTCCCAGCACCAATCCTGAGCATCCTGCAAGCTCTGGGCCACATTCCTGGATCTTGTATTATCCTTTTGCCCTTCTTTCCCCAGTTTCTGCGTGGCATTTTGTACCTCGTGCAGTTTATTAATGCTTCTTTGTCACTGCCTGTCTGATGGGTTTTCTTTCTGCCTCCCTGCCGCATCCCTAATCTTCCAGTCTTGGCTTCATTTAAGGGGGGGAATCAAAACCCTGCTGCTTCTGCTAAATCAAGTGGTGTTTGTGTTGGGAAATGAGAGAGTGTGATGCCATCAAACTCACTTATTCCAGAGCTCCGCTAGGATTGCATCCCGGCTGCTTGCAAATCACCTTATGTGGAGCCAGGGAGCTCATGGCTTGGCAGGACAACTCCCATGGCTGTGCCCTGTTCTGACAGGAGGGAAACTACTTATTTCCTCCCCTATATTTTAGGACAGAATATGGGGTTTGTCTTTTTAAGGGCGATGCTGAGGCTCTGGTGCTGCCCCTCGTGCCGTGTCCTCCCCGGCAGCAGAGCTGAGCCAGGGTGACGTCCCCCAGGGCTTCCCTGGATGCAGCCAGCAGATCTTGTAAATGTACAGGACCATTTAGGCTTTTAAGACATCTGAGGTCACTTTCTATCGCAGGCTGGGCCGCTGCACAGTTTTACAGGGTCATAAAAGCCCTGACAGGAGTCATAAAAGCCTCCAATTGCACTGCACAAACCCGCGGAGTATATTTTAAGGGCCCCTGAGTTTTCATTTTGCTGCTTTTATGGGAACTCATAAAAGCCTCGATGAGCACAAGCCCTGATTGGCTCCTCAGCACGGAGGTAGTTAAAATTACAGCCGACGACAAATTGTTCCAGTCTAAATAAATCAGGGGTTTGCACGGAATGTGGGAGAGGAGCCCCGCTCCCCCTTCCTGCGTGCAGGGACACGCGTGTGCCCCGCGGGGGTTTGGCCCTGGTGGGCACCACCCTGTGACCCGTGTGCCCTGCTGTCCTTAGGGACACGTCTTGGCTGTCCTGTTAGAGGACACGATGTGTCCCTGTGCTGGGCTGGCCTCCCCTGAGCACGCTGTTCTGCTGCATCACTCACCCTGCATTATGCACACACACGTGCGTGATGGTTAATTCGGTTCCCACCTTCCCTGCTCCCTCCAACCCCGTAACCCTTCTGCTCCCTTCCAACCCAAACTCTCCCATCCTTCCGTGGTGATTCATGTCCCCCAGTGGCACTGCAGGGCTGTGCCTGCTCTTTGTGCCCAAGCAGATGCTCTGCTGGCTGTCACCGAGGCAGGGACAGCCCCCTGTGCGCGGCAGTGGTTGTGACTGGAGGGGTTTGGCAGCGTTTTTGGGCCACATTATATTTCTAGTGAGCAATGTCAGTTTGTCAAGAGGGAAATATTTCACAGAAATAGCTTGTTGTGGTGTTTATTTTTAACATTACCTGGCTAGACTGAAATAAATAAGAGTGGTTGAAATTCAAATGTGATGCTTGGGAGCTACAGAATCAGACCTCTGGGTGTGGTGTGGCCTGAAAATGGGAATGCTTGGGATGAGTTCCCTCTCTTCCTGGGGCAAGGGAATATTTCTTGGTCCTGGCAGTCTCACCTGGGCAGCTGCTGTGAGATGTGGTGAAGGTCAGTGCCACGGGAAGAATGAGGCAAAGCAGGTGTTGTGGAGTGGTTGCAGCAGCGAGTGGAGTGTCTGGGTTTGTCATGGAAATCTCCTTGGCTGTTGTGCTGCTCTCTGCACCGAGCTGGGGAGGTGAGGGCAGGTTTTGGTGGCTGGGTGTGCACCGTGCTGCTCCCCCTGAGCCCTTCCCTGCTGCTCATCCCCGCGGGCATCTCTTTTCTGCTGGGATGTTTCTGGCCTTGCCCTGAGCCAGCCTTCACCACAGGGAGGAAAACTCCCCCCCAGTGGCCTCCTCCACTGCTGTGACCTCCCCTTTGCCCCGGCCCCGTGCCCACGGGGCGAGGCCATGGCCTGGTGTGACCTGTGGGAGCTGTGCTGCTCCCGGGGCTCAGAGAGGCAAAGCCAAGCCCAAGGGACCCGGCTCAGGTCCCACAGCCCCTCACAAAGGGACTGCCCAAACCTCAGCTCTGTGACCTTCCAGCCTGGAGTCTGCTTGTCACAGCTTGGGAAAGAAAGGAAGCGATCAGAAAGGTTCTCTTTGCTCTGTGAAGATAAATGTGTCTTATTTCTGTCTTGCTGTAGCTTTATATAGTAATTATATCAACTACAGCTGATCAAAGCATTTGTTAAAGAGAAAACTATCTCTCCTTTGCTTTTGTTACTGTTTGCAGCCAATTTGACAGGCTTTATATCTCTGACTACATTTTCTCTTATTTTCCACGCTTGATTTCTCTTTTTTTCTTCCTTCCCCCTTGTTGGCACCTGGCACATAGATGTATCTCCCTCCCCTCCTCCCCTTCCCCTTCCCCCTCTCTCCATCTGGCTTAATAAAAATGTTTTTTAAGCCATTCCAGGGACTCTGGAGCATCAGCAGTCCTGCAAGTGCTCACTCTACCTGGGCCTCCTGTTCTGGCAGAGGTGGGAGGGGGGGCTGAGGTTGTTTGCCAGGCAGGAGAGTGCCCCGAGCAGCTCCCCCCGCTCCTCACCTCTCCTGGTTTTCTATTTTCTGCCATTATTGTTTCTTCAGGTGTTTGTGAGGGTTTAACCTCTCGCCTCAGAGTTTTTCACCAGACTGGCATGAATGGGCTGACCTTTTGTCCGAGCCATATCCACAAATCCCAGAAAGCTCATCCTTGCTGCTGCTTTAATGTTATTATTATTTTTTTAGGATTCCTTCTTTTCTTGTTGACTTTCCATCTTTCTTTAATCTCATTTAAAACCTCCCTCTCCTCCAGTGTCTGTACTCCTTTCTCTCTCTCTCCGTTATTGGCTTTATGGCCAAATGCTTTAATTTATTTGCCATACAATATCTCTTTACCACCGTTCTGGGGATACAAATTGTTTGAAAGACGTTACAATAATATCCAGGCTTGGCACATCTGTTTGTCAGTGCAAAGCTTTTCCAGCTCAGCCGCTCAGGGACGGGTAGGAGGAGGGTATTTTCCTCTGCTTGAGCAACTGGGGAGATTAGATGTAATTACCTGGGCTAAAACTTAGCTGGGATTGGAGTTCCTAAGACAGAATGTCCTGGGAAGCTGCTCCTTCCCCGATATCAGCGCTGTGGTATCGACGTCAGCCACGATGATTTGTACCCTGGTGCTGGTTAGTGACAAATTCACTCCTTGCACAAGAAAAGGCTTGAGTTGGTAACTGGGGCAAGAGTTCTTGGTCAAAATAGGGGTCAGAGCGGGGGCATTTGTGTTCAGGCTGCTGGGGCTGGTTGGGAATTTGTTGGTGGGGTGGGGGCCTGGCTCTGTCCCTGCTGCCAAGGCTGTGTGTGCTCTGGTGGCTTTGCACAAAGGCCACAGCAGCAGTGGGGACAGGAGCTGTCCTTACCCCCATTCCCAGCTGGGAACGGAGCTGCAGAGGGGAGAATGGCACGGCTGGATTTGCAGAGGGTCTCCAGCAGCCTGGAAGGTGATTGATTCCTACTGATGCCTTTTGGCTGCGAGGACCTCAGTGATATTAGCAGCATGCTCTAACCAGTTGAGCTAACCCAGCTGCCTTGGGCTGGGGGTAGTGCTGCTAAATCCCCTCCGTGCTTCAGGCAGGCAGCAATTGCCTCCCCCGTGGTGTTTTTAGCTCTCCTTATCAATGCGCTTCATAACTCCTAATGTACATTGATTGCTGTCTATTCCTCTTTTATTTTTGTGTTATGCTTGATTGCTGCTTTAGCAATAAGAATAGGGCTTTTAGCCAAAATTGTCTTTTTTGGATTGTGGAGTCCTGACTTTTTGGCTCCCTAATAAGTTTTGCGTTATGAGCCCACATTTCTCTGTTGACATTTTTCCTTCCAGCCAATTTCTCCCATAATTTTCCCCCGCGTTGGAAATGAGTCCTTTTGAAGCCCTAAGTATATATATTACTGATTGGGGCAAGCCTTTATTATCCATTGTGAATGTAATCAGGTCCTCATCACTAGTTTCTTGATAATCACTGAGCACCAGTTCAGTCATTAATTTTGTCTTTATCCATCATGTCTTCTTTCCACGTTATTTGCTAAATAGCTCGGACGTGATTGCGCCACTCGGCATCTGAGCTTGTAACTCTTTGCTTTCTTAATGTGTTTACATTGTCAGGGTAATGCTGTCCCTGCTACTCACTTCTGGGGGATTTTACTGTGAAGGATGCTCAGCCAGCTCCAGCATGGAGGAGATGAATACTCCTTTGTTGGATCATCACCATCGACGGTCTTTAGACCCCGAGGTTTCAATACTGCCTTGCCTGCGAGCTCTAATTTATTATCTCCCCAAATCAAGCTCCTCAGAGCGGTTTGTCTTCCCCCTCGTTTGCAGCGTGGTGTAGAAATCCATCTGGTGTGTGGTTTCCCTCCGAGGTCTGTGCCTGCTCAGGTCGATCCATATGTATCCAATAGGTCGAAGAGATCAAAAGCTCGAAAAGTAGGAAAATAAATGGATTATAGCAAAGGCAGCCCAGTCATTCTGACCACTGGGTACTGCCAATAATATCTCCTCACTTCTTGTCAAAGAGATTTTCCAGGTCTTGCTGCCTCTGGGGAAGTCCTGTGACATGGATGGATGCAAGGAGGGAATGAGGGAGGGATAGATGGAGAAGCAGAGGGTGAATGGCTGCTTTGGGTGGTAATTCAGAGAATCTCAGAATGGTTTGTGTTAGGAGGGACCTTGAGGTTCAATCCCATCCCCTGCCGTGGGCAGGGACACCTTCCCTGGACCAGGTTGCCCCAAGCCCCGTCCAACCTGGCCTTGGACACTTCCAGGGATCCAGGGACAGCCACAGCTTTGCCAAGGATGATTGGTTTGTTCACTGACCAGTCTTGGCATTTGTGCCCTGCTCATCTTTTTTGGGGTACCCTCATTAAACTACTACCCCCTATTGATTGCAGGGGTTAATTAGCAAGGACAAGGCTTAGTCCTGCCATGCTCGTTGCTTCTGGAGCCCAAACCAGCTCCTTCCACCTGCCCCGAGCCTCAACCTGCTCCTTCTGCACTGTGCCATTAGGGACCCCTTCAGCACCTTTTCAGAGCTCCTCTGAACTCTGCCGGGGGAAGCTGAGGCTGCAGGCATTAAAAACCCAAAATTCCAACTGCTGCTGATCCCTGCACCGGTGTAAAACGAGCTGAGGGATGACAGGAGCCTCAGGGGGGAAGACAGGGTGACTTGCAGGATTGAGCTGAGCCCTGGAGCCATCTCTGCTGCCCTCCTCCTCCTCCTCCCCCAGCCAAGCGCTCTGCTAACTTTTTTTTTCCGTGACAAGCTGCCATGCTCCCTCCTGGCTGCTCCTGTCTCATGCCTCCCCTCAGTCTGCAGGGATTGGGCACTTAACATAGGGAATGAGACTCTCCGTGATTACATTAGGCTCGTGAAAATTGGAAAAAACAAATGCAAAAGGGCTCTGAAATCTGTTTAAAGCCACAGGCTGGTTTTTCAGCTATGGGGTTTGGAACAAATGTCCCCAGGAGTGGTTGTTTGGTACTTCTCACTGTGCCTGCCTGGGTGGCAGTGGCTGTGACAATCACCCTGTTTTGGGGCGGCCAGTTTTGTGTCCCCCCATTCTTGTTTGGGGTGTTGGAATGTGGTGTCAGGGCAGGTAGCTGGGGGTGTTTTATACAGCACACAAGGTGCAGCACCAGCTCAGGTTTTGTTGCTTTTCTGATGGAGTCAGCAGGATGCACTGGGAATTTTCACAGAATCCTACAATGGGCTGGGTTGGAAATGACCTTGTGGATCTTTCAGCTCCAACCCTCTTGCCACGGGCAGGGATCCACCTGCTAGATCAGGGCACGTCCAACCTGGCCTGGAGTTTTGAAGGATGTTGTGTTGCCACTTGGATCAAATTTCAATTTATTCAAATTAATTTAACTGAAACGTGGAGCTGTGAGTGCTGGGTACAGAGATCCTCAACCCCATCAGGGATCAGCAGAGAGAATCTCCAAGAGGAATTTATCCCAGCCTGCGCCTGATGCTCAAGAGAATGAGGAGAACTCATGCTACAGGGCAACCTTAGACTGAAAATCCCATGGGAAAGACAAATTCAGGAGGTAATGGATGCCACTGGATGGTGGCTGCAGGATAGGTGAAAAGCTCAGTGCCCTGCCTGCTGAAGGAGCAGCCTGGGAGCTCTCAGTGCATCAAAAACTAAGCAGCAAATGGATTTTAGAATTCTTGATTGTGTCCTTCTTGATTGTGTCCTTCTTCCTTCTAATGCACATCTCGTCCATCGGTCACCTCTCCTCGTTCTCACTCAGAGTTTCAACTTTCCTTTCTCCAGAGGCATCAGCCCCTCTGGATAATGTGCCCTGACAGCTCCTCTTATCAGAGCTTTCAGCCTCGGTGTGCAGGGCTCTGTGGAAATGGAAGAAAATCCACCTGGTAAATGCTTCTATGGGCTGAAAACAAACTGCACTGAACACCCAGCCCAGGCAACTTCTACAATTCCCAAAGCCAAGCAAAACCTCAAGGGGCTTAAAAATGAGCAGTGGCTGAGCTTTGGGATTTTCCTCCTATTTTCCTCCACAGATGTGAAAAATGAAGGATGTGGGAGATTTTGCCAAGAGGAAATCAGGTAGCAGGGAGGTGCAAAGGCATCCACTGGGGCTCGTTCCTCAGCCCATCCCCACCTCCCTCTGCCCTTCCAGAGCAGGGGAAGGGGTGGGAGAGCTGGGAGCCCCTCGTGCCCTTGGCACAGGCACAGATGCTGTGCCAGGACAAGGCAGCCGTGTTCACTCCAGCTGTGCCTTCAGGACACCTGGTGTGCATCTCAGCTTTACCAAATCCCCATCCTTTCTGAAAAGATTAAAGCTGTGCTCTCAAAAATCCTATTTTTTAATAGTTTCTTTGCTTCCACCCCCCGCATCTCCCTTCCTGTTTTCTGTCCCCTCCATCCCCCTGCTCATCCACCGCTCCTTGCTGTCATCCATCTCTTCCCTGCACACACATGGAGATGGTCCTTTCTGTTATCCAAGCCTTGGGAGCTTCTTTTTATTTTAATTAGGAATGAGTGAAGGCAACAAAGTGAATTGTAAGGGGCACCATCCAGCTGTGGGATGCTGGGTGCTGCTGGAGAAGGAGCTGGATATCTTCCATTTCATTGTGTGCTTTACAATTTCTTCTGTTGTTTTAGGATCATATAATTTACTTTGTTTTAAATACAAGGGCTGCATAAACCGCCATCTGTATTATTTTGTGGACCCTGACATAAATTTCCATTATGGTGCTTATTAAAATGTCTCTTTAATGCCCAGAACATCGACAGCGCTTTGCAAAGTGTGGGTTTTTTTCCCCACTGCCTTGTGAATTGACTGGATTTATCCCTGCCAGGAGTCTTTTGGAGGGTGATGCTCAGGGGGAGGGAGAATCTTTTTTATCTCATCCTGTTCAGTGAAGCTTGTGCCCCTCACAGGGGCTCCCAGGCCACCTCAGCGTGAGTAAGTAGAGGGCAGCAAGCCCTGCTGGGACAATGCAGCCATGAAATGCACCAGGATTAAAAAACTGGAAAGCCTTTTATGAAATATGTTTGTCTCTTTCTTTTTACCCTGCCCCCAAAATCCAAATATTTCCTGCAAGCGCCGCTGCTTTATCAGAGCGGGGCTTTTCCTAGAAGAGATCTTTTTATTCTGCTCAGTGTTTGTGCAGTGTCTAGCCAGGCAAAGATCCCGTTCTCCATGTGTTCCTAGGCATCCTTCTAATAACCGTGGTTAATAATGAATGACAACCATTAAATCACTTTAAATATGTACGAGCAGCACGATGGAGACCCTTGTTTCCCGGCACTGGTAATGCCAGTCAGGTGTGGATAAGCACGTTGCTCTCTTGTGCCACGGCCACAAAAAGGGGGACCCTGTAGAGAACAGGGGTAATTTGCCTGGTGGGTGCTTTATTTAGCAGTAAAAACGCCTGGAAATGGAATCAGGAGAGACATTCCCACGTCGGCTCCGGGGGTCGGGGGGGCAGCAGTTCATGGTGGCGCGGCAGAGATTATGTGAGGCGGCAGCTGCTCTGCCTCCCTGGGCTTCACCAGGGTAAAGCTCGTTTTGTGGCAGCTTGATTCCTGCAGGCAGAAATAATCCAGATTAGAGGGACCTGCTGTGCTGATGGAAGCTGGTGAGCAGCCAGCCAGGAAAGCCTCTGTGCCCATAAACTTGGTGTCTGATCAGGGGCTGCGCCACATCTGTCCAGAGATACAGAATTGTCCCCTCCACACTCCCCACCTTCTGCCCTGATGTTGGACCATCTCCTCTGGCACGATCCAAGGGATGCTTTAGCCCTCTCTCCTTGAGTCTGTGTTGCCTCTGCTCCAACACAACTGGTCTCTGTCTTTATCTGGTGTTCTTCCTTCATCCCACAAATCTGCCTGTACTGGCAGCAACGGGACAAGGGACAGATTTTGGCAGAGCTGTCAAGACCCTTCCAAGGTTCAAGCAGCTGAGGGGGACACATGTCCTGTTCCTTCTCACCCAGGGTGCTGTGGCTGCCACCCCCATCAGGAATGAGGTGCCTCCAAACCCTCTGCCAGTTTCCTGCACCCCTCACAGAAGGCAGTCCAAAAGGAATCAAACACTCCCCACTGTGCCCACACCAGCACAAACAAGAGCAGAATTTGCTCCCCTCTGCTGCTCCTCACGTGGATGAAACCAGTTCTGGGATTTTCCACTGCCCTGCACCTCCTCTGTCCCTCTCCTGTCATCATGGTCACTTGGTCCCAGCATCCTGCTGGAATTCAAAGGAGCCTTTGGAACACAGGGATTGTGCCCAGGTGCTTGACTTGGGATGGCTTTGGAGGTGTCTCCGTGCCACACGTGCCCTGGGGAACTGTGGAATGACTGCACAGGGAAGGAGATGGCAACAAGAAGCTGTTTCTGACTGCTCAGTGGAGCAGAATGACATGAAAAGCCTGTCCAGCTGTGACAAATTCCCATGGCCATCATTGCTGACCTGCTGAAGTGGGGCAGGAGGAGGAATGCTGAAGCGTGCTTGGGAAATGGGGAGGGAAAGGCGTGAGTGTGGAAGAGGAGTGGATGAATTATTTAAGACACGATCATTAGAGCAACGGGAGGGAGGAAAAAGTAAATTTTATTGCCTTTTGCTTTGCTTGCATTATTGAAAATGGGGGGAAAAATCATTTGGGATCAAGCTGGAATTCAACCTTAGTAACTGACGGCTGAAGGGAAATAAGGGAATTGATGCTGGGCTGACTGTTCCTCATTCAGTGAGAGCAGAGAAAATCTTTGCTGAAGTCTTTTCATAGTGAGACAGGCTAGAAGGCCCAGGGAGCAGCAGAATCCTTTGGGATTGTGCCTGGAGAGGTCTTTTCCTGCTGCTGTTCTTGGTCTGGAAAACCAGAGAGGAGAGCAAACTCATTGCCTCTGCTTTGGATGGCACCTCAAGCTTGGCATGGATAAGTCCCGCAGGTTTTGGGCAGCATCCTGAGGCACCCTGGGATGTGGTTTGGCAGGCACTGCTTTCACCCCTGCTCCGTTGGTGCTGGGGTTCCCTTCCCTGAGCCATGTAGCTGGGCTGGCTTTCTCCTTCCTTCTCCCAAGCCATGGTGGCAGTGTCCTAGTGAGACCTGGCTCCCTTTCCTGGGATGAAGCTGCTCCAGTCTCCTGAACAGGACGTGATGCTTCTTCCCAAGCCCTGGCAGAGGTGATGCTGAAGGCTCTGGACAAGTGCTTTTATAGTCTTTTAAGATTTCCAGAGCCACTCTTGGAGGGCCGTTAAGACCTTCGGCTGGTGATAATTGGATTTGTAAGACAGTGCAACGTGTGATAAAGTGCTCTTGTTGGACAGGATCCCAGTTTTCTTCTATCATTCCTATTAATGTGATAAATGTCGCTGTCTCAGCTGATAGGGCCGTGTTGGATAATAAGATTGGAATCAGCTTTGATTTCTCCAGCTCAGTTCTGCATCAGGGCTCGGCGGGAGCAGGCAGGAGAGACCTGGCCGAGGTGCCCGTGGCTGAGGCGGGGGCTTGTGTCCCTTCACTCCACACTGATTCCTGGCTGGCAGGGCAGGAGATGAGGAGATGGATCCAAGGCAGCAGCTGCAAGCCTTCAGAGCCCTCAGCATGGAGTGGGTGAGGAAGATGGCCTTGGAGGAGCTGGAGCAGAGGCTTGGATGTGTCAGGCAGTGGAACCTCTCCTAATTAAAGCTGATGGCAAACAAATGTGGGAGTAGGAGGACAGCTGGGAAGCACAGTCCAATTTGGAACTGAGCAGCTGTGAAATTGGACCCAGTGACCACAGCTGGGGCTGGAGGAGGAGGGAAATCAGGACTGGGAGAAAACCATTATGGCTCTAGGTGATCTTATTGTTCCCTGTGGATCCTGATGTTCCATAGTCTATAGGACATCCTACTTTGCTCCTTGGAAGTGAGGGAGCTGTCCAGGACCTGGACCATGGATGAGTAGAGGGAGAGGTGGCACTTTGGCAGCCCAATGTGCTCCATCTCCTCTCCCATGGTGGTGGTAGCCAGAATGAACAAAATCTTTCCTCCAAGGCATTGAGCTGAGGCAGAAGGAGGGGGACAGAGTGAGGTTTTCCCATGTCCAACCTCCAATATGTTGGAGAATTAGTGGTTACCCTTCGTGTGCATAGATGAGAGGTGTCTTTTAAAATCAAAAAGTCTCCTGAACTGGAGATATTTTTGCCCCGTCCTTCTCTTTGTGTCTCTCCATTTCATTCCTCTGAAGATGTGTTGTGCTTCACTGATTCCTTGGGAAAGGGATGTGTGTGCTGGGGAGGATAATGCTGCTGCAGCAGTCCAGTGTGGGTGAGCAGTAAATAGTTATGACATCCTGCTCATGGCTTTTCGTAGCACTTGTGCTTTTTCTTGCTAAACAAATGCCAAATGAAGCCGCCTTCCTCTTCGAGGGTGGTTTGAAGAGGCAGCTGGAGGCACCAGCCTTTGAAATTAGGTGGCAAACTGAGCCACTGTCTCCTCCTGCTTGATATTTTGTGCAAGATGAGGGCAGCAGGAGGAGAGCTCTGTGTCCAGCCTGCCTCTTGCAGAGTGCTTGGCCCTGCTGCCAGCTGTGGCTGGGGCCAGGGAGCTGCTCCCCAGGCTTAGAACATCGCTGGGGTTTGGTGTGGAGCGAGGCAGTGGCCAGGGAAAGTCATTAAACACCCCCT
Organism: Hylia prasina; assembly: GCA_013397195.1. NCBI lineage: Eukaryota > Metazoa > Chordata > Aves > Passeriformes > Sylviidae > Hylia > Hylia prasina. The sequence goes on along the minus strand of VYXD01008201.1, from coordinate 2,970 downwards.
GTGTTTAAAGTTGGACTTTGCCAGGCGTGCAGGCAGAAATCACAGCGCAGCGAGGCTGCTGCAGGGATCATCCCAGTGTTATTATCCTCAGGTTCCCTTCCTCAGGGAGCAGCTGCACTCAAAGGGAAAGAGGAGCACACACTGTTCAAAGAGCCAGGCAAAGTACCCTGGGCCTGCTGAGCCCTGTGTTGGTAAATGTTATTTCCCATCTTCATTGACTTCCCGGCGTGTCCTTTCCACTGGCTCTGATTGCTGCCTCTCCCACTCTGGGAAGCTGAGTTTTGTCCTTTCCTGTGATTGCTTTGATCTATACAACACACACACAAAAAAATAAAAAAAAATTAAAAAAAAAAAATGGGGGAGGCCAGCAGGCAGCAATGAAGAAAATCAAAATTAAAGAGAAAAAGTATTTATAAATAAATAAATTTCCAAGCCCTGAATGATCTGCCCTGTTTGTGCCATTTGCAGCTTGGAAGTGAAGTATTTGAGTGCTTGGTCTGAAGCTGAGCAGGGTTGGGAAGGATGCAAAGAGCAGGAATTGCAGCAAACTGCTCCTGGTCTGGGATTCGGGAGGTGAACTGTGCCTGGAGGATTTATTTTAATTTTTGGGAGAGATCTGGTGAGTCTTGCACGAGCCCCAAGAGCTGCTTGGGAGAATGAAGGTGTTGGGGATTTGGCAGCATAGCCTGAGGTGCATTTGTGGCAGGAGCTAAAAAACTGAGAGAGAGGAAACTTTACCTTTTCCTCCTTACCTTGTGGAACGTGGATACCTTGGACATCCAGCTGCCTCCCATGACCCTGCTCCATCAAAATGGGGCAGCCAGAAGGATTCATTTGGGGTTTGGATGCGCATGGAATTTTTCTTGGTTGTGGTTTTGCATTGCCCAAGGGTATTTAGGCTGGAGATCAGGGAGAGGTTCTTCCCCAGAGGGTGCTGGGTGTAGCCCTGGTTCCAGGCCTGATGTTTTTGGTTTTCTGAAATTCTTTCCCAGGAGAACTTGGTAAACATGATCAATGTTTCTGTAACAATACTTACGTTGTTCATTCTTTCTGACAGGAGGGACTTCTTCTTGATGTCCCTCTGGTTTGACCAATGTGATTGGAAAGGTTTGCCTTTGTTTCACCAACCAAATTGGTCTGTGTAAAATAGTATATAAGGGAGACACCATCCCTAAATAAATAGTCATTTTTAGCCTTCTGATTCTCAGAGTCTGTGTCGTTTGTGGTCTAAAATAATGACAGCTGGGCACTGCCCAGGCTCCCCAGGGAATGGGCCCGACCCCGAGGCTGCCAGAGCTCCAGGAGAGCTGGGACAGTGCCCTGAGGGACAGGGTGGGATTGCTGGGGTGTCTGTGCAGGGCCAGGAGTTGAATGTGGTGATCCCTGTGGGTCTTCCCAGCTCCAGTTCTGTGATTCTGTGTCTGGACCAGGGACTGGCTCATTCTGTGGCCAAGCACAACCGACCCCGGGCCTCTCACCACGCCAGGGTCTTTTCTCTGCCCTGCCTGCTCCCTGCTGTCAGGTGTGGCCGCTTCTGCGTGAGGAAGGAGTGTCAAATATACCCCAAAAATGTGCTCTGCAAGGACGAGAGATCCTAGAGCAGAATCCAAAAGCAGCTGCTGCCTTATTACACCTGCCCTTGCACCCGGCGAGTCCGTCATCGCCTTGTCGGGACCGTGACACTTGGTGCAGCACAGAAATCCTGCTGGGCACAATCCGTGTTACACAAGCAGGGGATGCTGCCCTGCTCTGCCTACGAGATGGGATCAGCAGAGGTGGCACGAGGCAGCGTTTTCCAGCTGCTCCAGGCAGAGGAGAGATGCTCAGGGGCTGTGAGCCCCCTCTGCCAGGTGTTTGCCAGTGGTTGCTCCCACCCGTCATTATCAGCACTGAATTCCCTGCATCCTCTCCCTGTGCAAGTGCCCAGCTGCCTGTGCATCACCAGCTTGGTGGCCTGACCCTGAGTCATCCCCTAGTTTAACTTTTCTGGGCTCTGGTGTGTTTTATTGAAGCCCTGGAGCAAAGGAGTGCTCCTTCATGTAGCACTTTACGTGCCACAGTGCAGTCTTTTTATTATTATTATTATTAAATGTTGCCTTTTTTTTTCTTAATCTGGAGAGAACGGATATTTATAATTTACCACCTAGGGCTTGGTAATTAATATTTGTGTAGAGCTCTCAGCGATGTCTTGGATGTGAAATGTATTATATAAATAAAGACCATCTTGCAAGCTGCAGGGGAAGAGGAGAATTAAATAAAAAAACCCCAAGTTTCTGCAGTGAGATGGGAAAAGGTGAAGCTGAGAAGGGACTGAGGATGCCCAGCCCCAAAAGGGCTGTGGGAATTGCCACCTGGGATGCTGCTTGCATAGGTCAGGGGCTCCTGGTGCTCCAGGGCTGGGGATCTGAGGCTGCTCAGGGCACGTGAATGAATTTGTGTTCTCACAGTTCCAGCAGAGGAACTGGCAGGAGCTTTGAGAAATATTGGAAACATCTGTATGGAAATACTGGGGACGAAATGGGCTGTGGTGGAAGTGCTGCTGCAAGGGGACTGTCACCCCCTGGGTGCTCCTGTCCTTGTCCCCATCCCCTCATTGCTGCAGAGGGGCAGGGGAGCAGCTGTGGAGGAGCCAGCGCCCCTCAGACTCAGTCACAGGGATGTGAACCCTGCTGTCCCCAGGAAATCTGCCCATTTCCCAGGTCAGAGTGTCCTGATGGCGCCAGCAGTGAGGGTGAGGGAGAAAATCCCACTGACCCTCACCAGCCCCGGGAGAATTCTTGTGTCAGAATCCCAGAATGGTTTGGGTTGGAATGGATTTGGAGCCCACCTGGTTCCATCCTCTGCCATGGGGACCTCCCACTGGACCAGGCTGCTCCAAGCCCCGTCCAGCCTGGCCTTGAGTGACCCCTTTTGGGAGTCACTTTTGGGGTCACTGATGTCTACAGGGGGTTAAAATCCTTCCCAGCAAAC
>VYXD01008200.1:61533-72119 GCA_013397195.1 Hylia prasina | reverse complement strand
TTTTTTCCGCAAAAAGATTAGTTTAAAAATCTTTTAATTGGATTACTCTGGAAAATTAATCTCCTTTGGGTTCGCTAAGTTTGTGTACCAAATATCTGGAATTAATTCAGTGCCACAAAACACATCTGCGATGCCTTTTGTTCGATCTAGCTAAAAAAGGGACAGGTAGGGAAGGTGGCATTTTGCCGTACGCATTCATGTCCCCTCACAGTTTTCTATGCATATTCATTGCTGCATGTGTCGCATTGTACCGCATAAAATTGCTGTTGTCAAGGACATAAACAGTTTGCTGGACTGTGCTATGGGTCAGGACATCAATGAGGGGCGAGGAGTTTAGGGGAGAAAAGTAGAAAAAAGGAAAAGATTTGGCAGCCTAAGTAGGAGCCTCCCATGCGTCGCGCACCGAGGGTGATGCCCGAAGCGGCTTTCCGTCGCCGCCCGCCCCCGGCCGCTCCGCGGGTGCGCCGCTCCCTCCGTGCCGCTCCGAGCCACTCCGCCCTCCCGCCCACTCGCCTCTCCGCTTCCGCGGCTGGCCTCGGACCTGCGGCACTTTGGGGGCCGTCTGAGGGGAATTCCCCAACGCTGGCGCCCGCTGGGATTCAGCGGGATTCCTTGGTTTTCAGCCCAATTTGGGCGCGAGCAGCACCCTCGTGAGGTGTGGTTAATTGCGGGGGCGGCGGGGGTTAGAGGCGTAATGACTTGTCAGGGGGTGGTGGTAACTCCGTAACGCACCGTCTTCTTTACCATCGCCTTTCGCAAGTAGAGGCTGTCTCTCTGCTAAAAGAGCATTAGAGCTGGGTTCATTTATGTCTTTTTTCTTGCTTGTTTTCCCAGGAGCAAACGATCCTACCGCTTGTTCCCGGTGGTTTACATGCAGATTGTGACACTACTCGGAGTCTCGGGAACCGAAGGGGCAGGGAGTGGTTCCTCCCGGCTGTGGGGGGAGAGCGGGAAAGCTCCTCTTGGGTGGAGCAGGAGGCAGGTATCGCTTGTGCGAGTGACTGTGCATGTGAGCTGAGATTCAGGCTCGGCAGGTGAGGGGGCAGCACGGAGTGGGCACGTAGCAGGCTGCAGGACGAGACCGAGAAGTACGAGGATGAGGGTGAAGGTAGGTTTCGACCTCTTGAGCAGCTGGTCTAGCTCAGCGCCCTGTGGAATAATCTGTCTGCCCAGACCCAAATCCCAGCCACTCTTGCACGCTTGTCGCACTTCATAAGTTGTGTTTGGCATTTCCAAGTCAGCATTAAATTTTCAGCTCTAGCCGCTGGTGAACTGTGAACCGCCAGTGGGATGGGTGGGATTGTCTGCGTTTAATAATACGTGACCCAAACACAGGCAGAATCACGTGGAGGGGAAACGCAGAGAAAGGTGAACATTCCATGCTACAAGCTGACGCTGAGGCATATCACAGCAGCCCGAGCCCCGAAATCCTGCAGACAGGTGGGACGCTAGCGCACAAATGCAGTCAAACAACTTCCATCACAACACACGTGAGATCCTTGCGTGGATGGGCACAAATAGATCGCTATTTCCGGACAGAGTTTACTTGCTAAAGAACCCTGAGTGGTCTGCAGTGAATTAATTACTGCACCTCGCATCCCTGCTGACCTTGCACCTCCCTCGTGTTTCTTCCCACCGTTCACAGGTAAAAGTTTTTCAGCCCCGTGCTGTAGCTAAACAGATTAATGCACGTTGACAGAATCTTTATCCCTAATCACATGATATTAAATAAATCTTAAAGTCCCTTCTGAGACTGACGAAGAATTCTCTCCCTCTGTCTCTCTCGTCTCCCTGTTCATCTGCCTGCACTGTGGATGTGCCCTGTGGAAAATGTTTACAGTTTGGAGGACTCTAACTTTGATTTTTCAGCTTTGAGCTCCCTCTGGAAGCGAAAAGAGCAATTACTCTGTATTACTGTACATATTCCGCTGCCACGGTGGATCGCAGGTGTTGCAGCCGCTATTGTTTGCATCCCTTCCGCAGCCCGGCGGCCAGAGCCCAGAGGTTGCACCGACCCACACACGCTGCCACGCACACCCTCAGGGCCCGGGGTTCCCCCCTAGCTGAGTAGGCACGGAGGTGGAGAGAGGAGAATTGGCTCCCGCACCCACCCCCGTTTCTCGCCGCACTCCGGCCGCCCGCTGGCCTCTCCTGCCTGTACTCAGCATGGAGATTCTCACTTTCTCCCATGAGGGGTATAGATAGCTCAGGCGTCTTTTTCAGTTTAATGGCAGGAGCGCCGAACACCTAACGCGAGGCGGGAGGCAAAGATCCCCGAGATGAGCTGGGACTACCCTTTAGCCCCAGGCTGGAAGTGGGACGGTGAAGACAGTCACCGAGCCGAAGAATCCGAGGCAAAAACTAGGCAAAGACGATAGGCAAAACAACTCCTAAACAGGAAAATACCTAGAAACCCCGAGCTGTGCACGTTTGACCAGAAAGCATCTGTTGGCTTTTAGTTTAGGCTGTGCAATGATACTCTGGAGACGATGTAAGGGGTGCTTGGGTAACGAGCAACAAAAGTGAGGGGTGGAGGCAGGATGCTGTGCTATGCCGGAGCATCCCCGAATAGCATTAAACTGTGTCATGGATCAGTGTCATGATGACGTATGACACACCACACGGGATCATGATGAGTGACTGGCATAATAGACATAGATAGTGGACCAAAGTCTCCTTGACAATTCTTAGTCATATGTCTTGGGGGGATAGTTTTACATTCATGATCCGTTTATTTGGAGCCAGTACAGGGAGAGAGAGAGAGACGCATGAAGCGCGCGGCTGAATCTGTCTATGTAGGATGAAGACGGACTTAAATGGCACAAAGCGTTGCCGGGGGGAATCTGAAGAGGTCGCAGGTTTAGAAGCAAAACACTTGGCAAAATCCCACCTGCTAGGCTCTACCTAATTAAGCCGGATGCCTCTCGTTTCTCCTGCCAGCCCAGGAAAGGGTTGGCTCACCCAGAGCATCTCCGCGCTTCTCCGTCAATCAGCGTCAGAGCCTCGCACTCGCTAGCCCATCGCAAACTGCGCGGTGCCGCTCCTGTCCTTCTCCTCACGCTTGGGCTTTGCTGCGGGCTGCGAAGCGCCGAGACCCCAGCGCTAGCAGGGGCAGATGGAGAAGTCTCCTCCCTTCAGAGCAGGGAGAAAGCACAACCTCTAACAAAAGCTTAATCCGAGAAACTCACCCGGTGTGCCTGTCACTGCTAGCTGGAGAGCCTGAGCTGCTGGAGCTGCGGGTTTTCTTTTGTCTGCCAATTTCCCGAGCTACCAGGGGGAAATGTCTTTACTTTTTTTCCTTCCCCTCTCCCCCAAACTTAAGACCCCTGTAAGCGGTGTCTCCAGAAGGGCAAGAGGGTCCCAGTGATCCTTTGAAGGCGATCAGCAGCCCGAAATCCGCCTGGGCTGGCTGGGAATGCTTGCCCTCACATCAGAGATCATTGACAGGCTTCTTCCCAGGAGACCTGGTTCGCGGGGCTCCCTCTTCACACAGACCCTTCAGTAACACTAATAACCTCTAGAAATCTCCATAGCAGGCATTCCATAAGCAGAATGAATGATTGGAAAATAAGAATATAAGAGGGGAGCCCTCTTCATCCGTCATCCCCCACCCCCCAAAAAACCCCCAAAAGAACAAAACAACAACAAAACCAAAACAAAACCCCTGATGGTCTAGATGCTAAGTTCACTAAATGTGTGAGTATCTAACGAAAGGAATAGCGAGACCGTTAACAGAGAACACCTAATTTACAATGACTTCATTTGATTCGGAGGGTGAAAAAGCTTTTTAAAATCAGTCTAGATTTACTGGCCTAAAGGCAGTCAATTTTTGAATATGGAAGTTGTACTGAGTCTGCCTTCTTTCAAGGTGTAATCTGAAAGGTAATAGTATAGGTAGGTGAAGTAGTGTAGTTACACTGTGAAACTTTTGTAATCCCTTTCTTGGCAATTTAATTCCGTGCTTCTTCACTTTATTAGGAACAGACTGACTCCATCAACGGCGATCTCCATGTTTAGACGCATGACTGTTTGAAGCAATTAGGTTCCCCAATTTGCATATTTCTCGCCACCTCAACAGCATCGCTGGATCCTTACGTTATCAACCTTTTCAAAGTAGGGGAAAGTCGTAATAGAACATGACTCCCAAGTGTGCAGGGTGGCGAAACTGGCATGGAAGCGGGCTACTAAAATTACCTTTTTGCCTTTAGGATGGGAGGAGTGAAAAATTAAAATAAAGAAGCGAGCCTCCTGAGAGAGCCCCGGTGGCCGAGTTTCGGCAGTTTAGCCATTTCACGGGTTTCCCGCTGATTTCCAGCGTATTGCCGAACTCCTGCTCGCCCCCCACCGCCTTCGGGGGTCGCCCTGAGGGATGGGCGATGCTCTCGGTTCTGTCCCACTTCCCAAACACGAGCATATCCACGCGGGGAGACAAAAACAGTCAGCGAGGGTGAGGAAGCCGGACCGCGCAGGCACCGCCGCCCCGCCACGTGTGTTGTTGTTTTTGTTTTATTGAGGCGGCAGCGTGAGCGGCAGCGGGTGTCGCTCCCTCCCTCGAAAGGGTGTGGGGGAAGGTGTACCTCTGGATATCACCAAGAGATTTTTAAGCACTACGGTACCAAATACGTATCGTTTGTTCCGCGTGAGTTTCCCTAAAAATGGACTCGCAAAGGGGTGCGAAGATGGAGGGGGAGAGTGGGTCTAATTCTCTCTACCCTCACATCCGGTGAATATTGACGACGCGGGTAGTGGGCTACTGCTTGCCCTCGGCTTCCCCTCCGACACTGCCCCGCCTGCATCCCATGGAGCTGAAAAGGTGGGTAAGGATCAGTGTGCCTGGCGCCTGAGGGGCCCCATCCTGCGAAGCCTGGAGGACTTTCAGAGACCCTCCCCTTCAAAAGTCTGTTTCTCAGCCACTTGCCCATCATGGGTAAAAATAACCATTTTCACATCCTCTCCTGGAAGTCCAGGAGGGGATCAGGGGAGCTAGTGCTCAGCAGGTAGAGCCATCTGCCCAGAGCTTTGCAGCAGCATGAAGAAAAATCTCTATAAAACTAAACGGGCAATCAGCTGAAATCTATCCTCTTTAAATAAACGGATTCCTTAGTATTTTCTCAGTATTGCTGTAAGCTGTTGTCTGTGATGTTCCCCAGGGCTCTTTCCTTTGCTCTCTGATTTGGTGTATAAAAGCACCTCTGAGTGATGGATTACTGTGTCATTGCAGCCTGTGAAGGATTAATTTGTTTCATTGATTTCTCTTTAGGCAGATTGCCAGAATTCTCTGCTTCCCACCTTTCTCCAGGACTTCCAGCAGTAACAGACAGTAACAGCCTAAGACAAATCAGCCCATTCTTGTAAAAATAGAAACACAGAATCCTGAAGTCCCAGGGAAGTGGTAAAGAAGTTTTTTCTTTATGCTGTAGACCCACTGATTCTTAGAGTGAGTCCATCTTCTCCCCTTTCACCACTTCCCTTTTATAAAAAAGGTTATCATGTCCTGGTGGGAGTTGCTTAGTCTCAAGAGCAATTTCAACAAGCAGTTGGATTTGAGCAGTGGGCATTTGACGGTCACAGAGAAATGTTTTGTTCATGCTCAACTGCAGGGGTAGGAATTACAGGAGGATTGCATAAACTTGAAGGTTAATTCTTTCTTAAAATCACCAGACCACCTGTAGCTAATCAATTATCTTTCCATCTACCTATCTGGGATATTGGTGCAGTTTATGTCAGGTTCTGGAATTGCTGCTCTGATGTGTGTTGGGGCGGATGGGGCTGGAATCTCCTGCATCAATTCATCTGCATGTTTCCAGGAAAACTGATTAAAAATCAGCCTTGAAGTGTTGGGCTGCAGTGAAAAAAGTGAGCTGGGCATTCCTTCTGGTGTAGACTGTGGAACAGTGAGGGGAGAGAATGAGATCTGCTGCTGCTACTCTGACCACAGCAGTGCTCTTTTCAGACCTGCTTTATCAGCAGCAGAGACAGGTCAGCTGTGCTCTTCTGTTTGTTTCCACAGTGCACCACTAAATACTGTATTGATTTAGTCTTTGCAAGTTAAACTTTAGGTGTACTTAGTGCTATAGTAAAAAGTAATGTCAGAGACTACTGGCTTGACAGCTTGGGCTTGTGAAAAGCTGTGTCATGCAAAACTAGTGTTTTTAGATATTGTGGAGACTAGAGAAATATTTGTTTGACGTCTGTATGAGCCTTGTGATGAATGTAGCTCAATAGCTACTCTCAAAGGGACAGCAAATTTATTGTACTGGATAGTACAAATCCACTGCATATCAAATCTAGGAAATTTTGAAGTTACAACCCTACTATTTTTTTCTCCCTGCTCTCCCAGAGGATGTTAACCTACTACTTGCTTCTTAAATTTTCTGTAATTTCAGGTGTAATCCAAATACCAGGACTAGAGTCACAGCATGATTTCATTATTATCCCACAAAAAAATATGCATTACCCTGCCAAAGTAATGTTCCTGTGTTTTCTTGCATGAGATCCCTTTGTGGTCTGTTGGGTCTAACTTTCCCTTCTCTATCTTCCCTTCTCTACCTAACAACAGGTTTTGAAGGAACTTTAAAAGGAGTCATAAGGAATTCATTTTGGTTTTCTCTCCTGGGAATCCCTTGAAATCCCTATTTTGTCTGGGGAAACCCTGCAGTGTGGGTTAGCCTGCAGAAGGACAAGGGTGGCTGCCTCCAAAATGCTGTTATACTGGGTCATGCTGCAAACTTTCTTTCAAAGGCTTCTGTGATGTAACAGGGACCCCCACGTTTCTGGCTTAACACAGACCCTCTTTGCTTGGCGTTCTCACTCCTGATACTTTTCACTGTCAAGTAACTTTGAAAATAAAGACACAAAATGCAACTGTTCACATTTTTCCTGCTTGGATAACCAAGCTCCAGGGAGGCTTGGCTCTCAGGGCAGAGTTTGTCTTGCTTGGAAGCAAACGCTCTTATCCCCTCTGCCCCTTCCTCCTTGCCAATCCTTTTCACCTTACACAGCGGAATCCTTCTGCTCCTTAGCTAGGCAATAAGGAAAGCTCTTGATTAATACTGATAACAATATTTTTGGCTTGGAAAGTCTGAGTTAAGAGCACAGACAGATTTCCACCCCTATCCCTCCAGTTTGCAATAAAACAGGCAGAGTCCATCACAAACCAAATTTAAGCTTAAGAGGAGCTCACATCCTTTCATCCCTTCAGGACTGGAAAGAAACAGAGTCTGTTAGATTAGCAAACATTAACCTCTCGCATAGTTCTGAATGTAGGATTAATGCCTACTGAAGGGACAGCCGTGTGACCCTCACACACACTAACTATACATTAGGGCTGTCACTCTATTGATCGGGAGAACTTTGTGCGAAGAAGCATTCCCCACCAAGGAGAAAAACACACTAGAGTGGGAAAAAGCCACTTGTACTCTGCTGAGATGCGCTTTTAAGAGATTCAGTTTCCATTTCTGGCGTCCACAATATAGATGAGCTGAAATCTGCATGCTTCACCCTGCAGTTCTGGTGCATATAGACCACACACAGCTGTGACCCTGGGACTGGCTCCTCTTTGGACAAAATAGGCCTATGCCAATGCTGGATTTGCACATAAGTAGAGTTTTGCTTGGACTCTGCCCACATGGGGTGTTGTGTCCTTGTGGGATTCTGACTGGCTGTACTCTAGCATATCTATTCCCATTTAGCTAATTTGGAAGAGACTGGCCCCCAAGACTTCTCTCCCTTACCCCATAAACTAAGAAAAAGAAGTAGTGGTGAATAATATGGTTGTCAAACCTTCGTTCTATTAAAGTATGAGATCTTCATTCTATGAAAACACAAGTTCATTGTTTCCTGGAGTTTGCTGAGTTAGATACAAACACTGGAATTGACTCTGGTCACATCCAATTTTTGTGCTAGTCTAACTCTTCTTAGATCATTGAATTCTACAGAGGTAACTGCAATTTCAATGCATTTCTGAAAACAGACATTTTAAGGGCCCATCACAACACTTTGTTAGAGCAATCCTGAAGTGTCATCTGTCACTTAAAATTCATATTTATAAGGGACTCATGACAAAGGTGAGACCAGTTGTTTTAGAATCAAATCTTTCAGTCAAGGTAGTTTTTGACTGCATTAAGTGTGGTGGCTGACAATTTGTAAGGGTACTGGACTTGCTATTAGCAGTGCTGAAACCCTGCAGATCTGGAAGATGCAAATATTGGCTTTGGTCAGCCTGAATCATCAGGTATAAGGAAAAGAATTCCTGCAAGGAAGAGAAACAAGTCTCCTCTGATGGACACAATGGGAATTTGTGCCTTGCTAAGACAGGTCCATATACTTTGTAGAAGGCAACTGCTAGACCCCGGGCCCATCTTCTGGAAAAATATAAAAGATAAGATCCTGACTGAAAAGGTAAACATGTAGTCAGAGCTCTGATACAGGTTTTTTTTTTTTTTTTGCCCCCCTGTAGCAGAGAGTAACTTTCCCCCTCACCTCCCCCAGCAGCAGGGAGTAACTTTTTCGCCCTTGCATTGTTGGGAGCCATCAGCACTTGTAGCTGTATGTGTAGGTAGGAAGGGAACTGCTGGATACATGAAAGCTGGAAGTTAGGTGCTAGAGGGCATCAGTCTTGCTGCTCTCAGCTCACCTCTAAGTCATTTAACTCAAATAACCAGGTGAAGGGTTAGAAAAAAATACCATGGTACAACAAGCTACCCAAAAACTGGACACTATTATTTCTCTGGAGACATGTTCTCCCAGCAAGTAATTTGATTTTTTTCCTCCATCAAATTTATTTGTTTTTAATTGATCTAGAAATTTGAAGTTGCTTGATGTAAGAAATAGCACACAAGTGGCTAACACTCATGCACTTCTGAACAGTATTTAGAAAGAAAGCCTCTTGCCTACCCATTTACATCTGCTATTATGAAGCTTTAAACCAGCAGCAGTACAATTCACCTCCCTGCATTAGGTGTTGCTATATTGCTGATCAAAATTTTGTAGTTTGCAGAACCATGTAAAGAATACCATAATTTAATCTGTTTGGTTGGAACTCAGCATTCAATGAATAACAAGTTCCTGCTTTCCATAAAAAGTGTGACTTAAAACTCCAAACGAATGAGTAGGAATTTTTTTGCTTCGTATTTTACAGCTACAGCAGTATTGATAGCTCATTTCTTCCAGGTGAGTAAAAAGTATGTGGCTCATCACTCTATGTGTCTCATTACTAACGTCACATACAATGTATTGAAAATGGTGGGATGCTAGATAGTTGCAGTGCTTTATGTAGTTATTAAAATTAGCTGCACCAGAACTTCTTTCAGTTTACACCATATTAAAGGAAGTTAAGGAAATGCAGTACTGCATCTAATCAGCTTTTCTGCTTTACTGTATTCCAATATATCAAGAAAATCATCACTAGTAAACCACATTTGTGTATCGGTAGAGATCATGGCTCTAGAAGGGAAGTATGATTGTCTCATTCCAAAATCCACTGATTTTTAACATGACAACCATTACAGATGTTCATGAGCTTGTGACTAGAAAATGATCCCTGTCAGGCGTTCTTTTTGAAGAACTCAGCATGAACTTTCTTGACTAACTGCTATGAGACTCCTTCATCTAGAAACACTGATAATGACATTAGCTGGAAAAAATGCATAGGTTGAGTCCACACTGCACGAACAATACATTTTGACCCTGTGCACTCCATCGTCTGTGGATTTTATATAATTTTTGAAATTATTTTAGCAGTCAGAAAGGACATTAAAATTAACTATGATACTTCTCTATCAAAACTGTGTTTTATCTTCTGAGTAATGTTTTTATATTCTCCCTTAACATTTGAATAGTAAAGACAAAATTACCCCAGGTTATATGGTGCTTTTTGTAATTTTTCTCAGCTTTTCTAACTGAGGCAAAATTATGTTGTCAATGCTGCCATTTTGGTTTTTAAATTTCTTTCTTCATCCACTGTCACAATGGTACCGTCTGGTCTGTGAGCATTTCCACAGACTTCAGTTCAGAATATTATATTTTCACTGGAAATTAAAATGTCCCAAAACATGAGTTTTGCTCATGGTTACACTTCAGTTGCAGTTTACATTTGATTTGATGTTGCCCCTTAGAAATGACAACAGTTTTAAAGAAGGTTTAAAATGTATGCAGTGGTCCCTTGCAATCATTATAAAATAGCACGGGAATGTTTACAACAGTAGGAACAGCACCCTGGCTATAATCTAGTTTGGCTAATTATATCCTGTTTTTCTAAATTCAAGTTTATTTGTGAGCTTGATCCAAAGCTTCCAGAAATAACTGTTTTCTCATTACCACATTTTGGACTTGGATAGGTTGTATTTCACTGCTAGGTGAACCCTTTTTTTTTTTTTAATTTTTTTAAATTATTATTATGATGATTATTATTATTATTATTATTAATAAAAAATGACCTTTGAGTTCATAGGAAGGTGCAAACCTCTCATCTGGATGATCAATAAAGTAAAATCCTTAAAATTCTTCTGGCTCAAATAACATAAATATATTTAATAAATTCAATCTTATCACTTAACGGTTAATATTTTTTGTCACATAGACGCTTA
>VYXD01008200.1:31559-61519 GCA_013397195.1 Hylia prasina | reverse complement strand
ATTTTTTGGCAAATAGACGCTTACCATAAAAAAAAAAAAATCAGTACAAATATAAATGACAAGAGGCAATTGTCTGTCAATGGGCATACTTTGTAGGTAGGGGAAGATGCCAAGAATAAAGCATCTCACAGCATGGGTACACCAATCATTTAAAAATTGCCTAATTTGGTTGTCAGGATATTGAAAATACATATTTAGAAATGCATGAGATAGCAATGAATAGTATAGCGAAGAACAAGTTAAATTTTCAATATAAGAGAAGCTGCAATTAAGGGACTTCCTAAGTAATGCTTGCTGCTTTAATAGAGACTCAGAAGTTTTGCTTTGCAGCAAAAACCTGGGAAAGCAACTAAATATTAAAAATCTGCGCTTCTGAATATAATTAACACATATTACACTACATCTTCAGTACAGTTTAATATTTAAGGTGGTTGTGTCTTGTTTCCATCTCTGTCTACAGCCACCTATCTGATTCTGGCAGAGTATGATAAAATACAGATTTGGATGTCATTCCTTATTAAATAATCATACAATGTAAAGATACTTCTCAGCTACAGAAAGAGGGTAAAGCAGTTGCTCTTTAACAAATGCCATGCTATATGAATTATGTAATTTCCATGGTTATAAAACAACTTGAGAAATTGTACTGTAACAATATGATGTATGCTAGGATTGATTACTCCAAAAATCCTTTCAAGAGGAAAATTGCGGGGGGAGGGTGGGGAAGGGAAAGGCTTTCTTTTCTGTTCAAGCTTCACTTCCTAAAGATTTAGTTTCTGTGGAGAAAAACCTCACATTCAGTTGTTACATTGAGTGGTCACTCAATTTGTGTATTCATTATATGCATTAAATAGTCAAATATATTCTTTTCAGTATATATGAATAGTTTAATTTATTCTACTGAAAGAGAGATAACTATCAGAAATAGCACTAGAAGTCACATAATGAGATAAGAATACTAGAAAATCTGAGGATTTTAGTACAGTCCATTATTCATTCCATTCCTGGCAGCCTTTATGATTACAAATCACTTGATTGACTAACTAGACATTCTCAAAGTGAATTATGAATCAGGTTCATTTTTCCTGGTTGAGAGTTGGTACATGTTGTAACTCTTCCACTTTGTGATATATCAAGCTCTTGTAAGAGTAATAAGAGAAATAATCAACTCTTTATTTCAGGACAAATAAATTGGCTTTTCAAAAATGAAATGTGGTTGCTAACATTTTAACAGTGTGCAATATAATTCCTTCCTGCTATTCTCAGAGTGCAATCTGCTGTGATGACACAGCTTTTGAATATTTGACTTTGTTGAAATTCTTTTAGGAGCCTCACACTGTAATTCCAGGCATACTGATCTCAGTGGAAATTTGGTGTTGGGTCTAAGAGCAGTGAGTAGTCCTTTTACTTGTTGAAAACAAGCCTCAGACACTGAAAACCTGGGCCACAATTTGCCCTTTTGTGCCTGGCTCTGATCTCAGCTTGGGAATACTGAACAGTTTTAAGGCTGTTTAAGTTTACTTTGAAACACAAAAAAGGAAAAAAAAAATAATCTCTTCTAAAGTGTGCTTGACCCTCAAGTCCTCTTTCATGGAAAAGTCCCTCAGGCTTTTGTGGAAATTATGCAAGGGGAATTACTGGCAGGATAGGGTAGGACTCATTTGTAGAACAAATGCACAATCAGATCACAAATCCCTCTGGAACAGGTTTAGTGAGAGGTGAATTTCACATTCAAATGACTACAGGGAAAACAAAAATTAAAAACAAAAAATTAAAAAAAAAAAAAAGACTTCTCAAAATCTGTGTGAATGAATGTCCAAGTAGAAAATCACTATGAAGAGCATTTGTGCCTTGCACAAATGGCAGATGTATGGCAGATGTAGTGTTGGTTTGGCTTTCTGGGGTGTGGTTGTCTCTGGACGCTTCTGTCCCTGTCCGCAGAAGCAGCCTCCGAGTGTGGTGATGCGGGCTGGGGTACAAGATACAAGGTTGGGTCTGAGGGACAGGATGCACCACATCCTCTGGTTAGTGCGCTGAAATAATGTATCTTCCCACATGGCATTCTGTGCAACATGCCAACCACCCCAGGTCACAGTTTTGCAGGGAGGAGAGGACTTTTTTGGCTGGTTAGGGAGGTTAGCCTAGTGTTTGTGTGCTTATTTTAGCTCCAGTAAAGGCTCAGGCTGATATTTAGTGGGTTTACATTATTTATAGAACAATTTCAAATACTTCAATTCCCTCCATTTCCCTTCTGGAACACAAAAACACATCTCTAAAGCAAGACCTTTTGGGAGAAAAGATGTATTACCACTTTAGTTTTGGAAGGCTTTAATGTGGTCATTCATTTTAGAAACAATGGTCACCGACTTCAGATTTCATCTTTATTCATCTTTCTATCTTATTTCTGGTCTTCTAATAACCTTAATTAAATGCTGAGTCGTTTAGAGCATTATTAAATAGCTTTCATAGGATTTAAAAAATTTCTGATTACATCATGAGTACAGATTATTAAATATTCATTTTAAAATTATGATTAAGAGGATAATAATAAAAAAAAGTTTGTAGCAATTTTAACTAAGCTGTGTTAATTGAGTTAGGGGATAAGAAATGAGATTTAAAGGTTGAGAAATGACTGAAATCAAAGCTGGCATAGTTTTAAAATAAAGTGGATTAAGAGAATGGTCAGAATGGAGGAGGTGGGGGGTCAAAATCTGAATGAATTGTTTGAATAGAAAATTCACTTACTTTTAGGCCACATGTATAGTCTTTCACAGAAATGGTTTGCAAAGGCACCTGATGTCATGTGGGTAAACATGAAAGGTAAAAACTGCCTGCTAGCTACCAACAGGACACATGCTGCTCATTGTCAGACAAAGGCGTGCAAGAATGGACACAGACAAGTCTGCTCAAAAGTTGCCACACTTGGCATCTCTGTATCTGCTAATGTGCATAAGCACAGCAGATCAACCTCCAGCATGCCTGGGGCACACTGGCTGGGATCACTGTCTGAAGTGGTGCACAGAGTGGCAATAGTTTTGTTGCCTTTTGTTTAATATCTCAAGTGTGGGTCGCTGTTCTTCTGATCTGTTTGTTTGCAACTGCTATTTGTCAGCATAGCATGAATGTTTGCTAGGTTATTTTACTTATTGCTCTGAAATACTGGTTGGAAGTTAAATGCCATTTTTCTGCTTACTATTTTCTTCTTGGTGGCCTTCTCTCAGATCCTCAGTGTTCACAGGGCTTTGCATGGGATGTTCTGACCTTACCACTTGTAGCAAGAGCATAACTCCAACCTATTGGAAAACAGGCAAGAATTTTTTCCTTGTGTTCCTTAAACATTAACCAGAGAGTAAATGAGTAACTAGAGACACTCACACACTGGAGGAACTTCTGAAATCATCTGTACTTATGAAAATTACAACACCCTTTGCAGTTTCCTTCTGGGGATGTAAGAGGAAACCAATACTCGTGAAACAGACTGGGGAGAAGAACGACAGGAAAGCAAATGAAAAGCAGGGTGCAGAACTTAAGCTACCAGTTAGGGATGATGGAGGCAGTGTGTCTTTATTTAAAAGATTGATACAGGCAGCCTGTTAAGGACAGGTTAACTCACATGACAAACATCAGGTTGGCTATCACATGTATATTGCTTGCACATGGATTCCTTACACTTGGTATGTGCTGCCTCTTTCTTTGGAATGTTTGCTGGTTTCAGAAGTTTTGTACTGATTTGGGCCATAAAGAGAAATCTAAAACATCATACATCCCAATGAAGCTGGGGAAAGTCTGCCTGCAAAAAAGCAGCTCTTGAACCCCAAAGAGAAAAACATAAAATGAATCTGAATTTAACCAAGAAAAAAAAATAGTGTAATGACTGATGGAGACATTAATATTGTAGACTTATTTCTGTAGGTTGGGATTTAATATGAACCTCTTTCCTTCAACCTTAACAGCTTTAATTATTTTTACAAACAACCAAACAACCAAACAACCAAACAACCAAACAACCAAACAACCAAACAACCAAACAACCAAACTTAATACATCTTTAAACACTACTAATAAAAAAATCAAGTCATCATGGATATTTGAAAATAGAAATAAAAAAGAACATATTGCATTCACACCAACTACATACCAAGCAGAATGTTAATAACATTAACCTTTAATCTATCAGATATTTTCGAGAAATACCACTATATTTTTTGCAACGGCTCATATCTGTCATTTAACTGACATGTGAACTTTTCTAAGTTTGCCAAATCACTGAGGCCTGAATACCATTCAGCAATGTTAATTTTGTTTTCCTATTCCAGCTTTTACACAATTATTCTCATGGCAATCATTCTAGCCTTGAGTATAAATAATACTTCAAGTGGTTTGTTGATATCCAAAAAATGATGTGCATCTACATTAAGAGATTCTGGAATCTAATGGGAAAACCATGCATATTATTAAGCTGAAATGCTTATTTCTTTCCTCCCAGATGGGAAGTAGTACAGGATAGTGCCATGGCATATGCATTAATTTTATTCCTTCCACAAATTTTAGCACATATTATTTTTAAAGATTTTAAATCTTTGCCTCCTACCCAGTATACAGGAGAGTTAAAAAGGAATTTGCTGCAGAGAAGATCTCAGTCTTAACAAGGACCCTGGATAACTCTTAGGTGAGCTGAGGAAGAAGAGCATTGGACCAGTTCTGCTTTGGAGTACGAGTAAAAGGAGAGAAAGGGAAAAAATGAGAGTTTTATAGGAGGAAATCCTGAGGAGAATTAACAGAGAGAAAGAGAGATCGAGAGTATACTATTTTCCTGACTCCCATATTTCAGTCCTCTAGACTGGGTATGGTGGATATGAAGGTTCTAGCAACAAATAAGGAGCACATTTAAAAGGAGGAGGACTACAACCAAAGAACAATGAAAAATATAAATCTCAATATCTGTTCATCAGTGTTGCTACCCAATTATAACTCAGTCTGTAACAGATTTATTCCTAAACCTATGGATTTCTTGCACATTATTTTCCACAATTTTATTTCATATTACTTACCTTCCCAAATTCCAGGCCTTTATTTTTCTTTCTTTTCAGTCCAATGGGGCTTTTCATTTCCTCAGGTTCTGAGAAAGTGGAGGGACTACACTGTATTGCAGACTGAATGTTTGTGTGGGAATGAGCTGTGTGGGAGCATTTAATGCAGCACTTTATAGATACTCAAAAGAATATGTAGAATACGTTTAAAATTGTGATTGTTGATTTTGCAGACATGCAAGCATAGCATGGCGTCATCTCTAAAGACTGATTGTCTAAGGAGAGGCAGGACAGTACAGAATGAGGGTTGGCTTATTTGATCAGTGTTTTTACTGCTTTACTCTCTGGGTTCCTGTAAGTTGGTCTTTGTATGTATTTGGACTTCACAACCTGTGCCTATCACTTATAAGGAGTTTTAAGATAACATCAGTTAATAGCTGCAGAATCTAGAGAGGCTGTTGAATCTTGAGGGAAGCCCTGGGTAAACTGGCTCAGAGGAGTGGCGTGGATTCAAAATGGGATTGTCCTTTCACCCTGGCTCAGCCAAAGGGTGCAATAAGGCACCTACTGTATTTAGATGAAGGTGAAGTTACTCCACCAATTTCATAGAGGAAAATGCATATCTACAGGTGAGCATGGGGATGGAGAAAAGGTGTGTGTTGTGCACCACAGCCCACCACCCAAAGCAGTTCCTGGGAGGAGCCCAACCTGTCACACACGCACAATGCAAGCTGGCTGCCTGTGCCTCTGCAGAGCTGCAGTGAGGGCCATGGTCCCCCCTTTTGTACAAAGGCTTTCTGAATTGATGAACACATCTGTCTCCAGAACAGAAAGAGGTATTATGGAAGACTGGCACACACTGGTTGATTTGAGCATCACAGTGCCCAGCCAGGTCAGTGTCAGCTACATAGCATATTCTAAAAACACAGATCTGGTGGCCAATAGTGGATACCTAGCTACAAATCTACATAAAAATTGATATCTTTAGTATCTGCTTAATCCATTTTAGTTTTCAATTTAACTGTTATGAAATATCTCAGTCCTCTCCCTCTCCACTGAGCAACTATGGTCAAAATATCCCTAATTTAGACATCTCATTTAAGTGCTACCACTAGATGGGAAGAAGTCAGACTTTATTTCTGTAGTCCTTTTTTTTTGTCCTTTTTTTTTCCCCTCTTCTGACCAGCATAGATGCAGTTTTCATCAGGATAACTTCTGTTGTGTTTGAATTCCTCTTTGTGTGGCTCCCAGCGTTTCAGACAGTGCAGCACTGTAGTATCACACCCCTCTCTGGAACACTATTCCCTCAAGACTCCCATGGCAGAGAGAGATGGGTAATGTTTTCTGAGCTTCTTCCTCTATTTTTATTCTTCCTCTACTCCTCATTTTCTATAGGGGATCAAAATGGATTATTTTCATCTTGACATGCAAATGCCTAGGCTGTGCCCTTGGCTGAGATCTCAGCATTAACTACATAAGTGAAAGATATGGCAGCAGTAGCGTTTTAATATCGCATATGGAAGCAGCAGCCTTATTTCTTAAGAAAAAAAAAAAGAAGAAAAAGTTACTGTAGTCCTTTGTGCCTTGAAAAAAACCCACAAACCCTAATAAAAGCATTTCCTCGTGCACTACTGAATACTATATTTACATGCAGTCATTGGTGTGCACAGAGGCAAACAAACATTGTGTGCAGTTCGATATCTTACTGTTGTACTCCGATCTGCCCATTTGCCATGCCAAAACTATCAATGGGAGTGAAAGACACGTAAATAATTTTATCAAGCCAGACTATGCCTCCAAATATGAACATTTAATAAGTGATGAAATTATAAAAGAAATAGGAAGGATTTCTAAGGCTGCTTGAGAAATTTTTACAGAGATAAAAAGGTCAAATTCTTCACCAATTTTCACTCTGTGTAAAGCAGTTAAGTAAATGAAATAACATGATCTGCAAATTGGTGCAGGATACAAATCTCAGAATACATTGATACGTCATAAAAGTCATCATGTGGTTTCATGTTAACATGAAAGAAATGGTGACCTTGAAAGCATGCACACTGGCTCACTGTTTCTAATTATTTTAATATTCTTTTTCTGAAACAACAGCAGCACCAAAACACTACCAAGAAACTGCCTCCTGGCTAAGATTCTCGGCAAGCCCTGATGGCTATTTTCTCAAATGAGCAGCCCGACAAGTAAGTTGTTAGCCTAAATGGAAATTATAGCAGATAAAAATTGTCAGCCTGGGAACTGAACTAATAAGGCAAGGAATTGCACGAAACTGACAGCACAATTTTGAACATTGGGAAGAATAAAGGAAAGCACAGCTACTGAAATTAACTCATGAGACTGAAGTAAACAGGAAAAATCCATACCCATTGTTAGTTGCACATAGCTGATGAGTGCAAGACTCAGCAGTGATGGCTTAACCGTGCTTTGACACACTAAAACTCAAGACAGTGTTTATGGTAGGCAGTCACTTAAGTGTGGTCTGACAGTGTAGCAGCATGGTGTTACTGTTAACTTTCCTTGCTTTTCACTGGAGTGCAGGAAAAGTGACTGGATAGGGTTAGGCAACCTGGATGCAGTCTTCAAAGCATTCCAGAAGAGTAAACATGGTGTTTGTAAGAGGTTGGACAAGCACTCTGACACAAGGTCCTGAGCTGGCTGAGTGGGGTGAGGAGTTGGAGGGGAAAGGTGATGAGCCACACTGGGCTTGTTCTGCAGTGTCCCTGGCTGCTGTTCAGACTAAGGTCTTGGACACAGTCCACTGACAGGCTTTCTACCAGGAGATTTGCTACTACAATAGTTTTGCTTAGGCAGGATTTTATTAAAAAATTGTCTCAATCCTCCTTTTATAAAAATCTATCCCACCTTGCTCTTCTACCCCAGGAGGAGGAGTATTTTGTGTATGTATCTGGGTGAAACACACAAACAAATTCATTTCAGAGTGATTTGCTTTTCAGAGTCAGAAGCTCCAAATCATGAATTTATTATGCAACATAATAATTGCAAATTATATTAGCAAACCAGGGGAAAAAAAAAAAAGAAAAAGAAAAAGAAGGCATATTAATATAACAAAAAGGATTAAAAAAATACTGGCTCTTAACTTGGGGCTACTACAGATATTTTAGGAGGTTATATATCTCAGTTCCACCTAAACCACCAGAGGCAGTAGCTTTCATTTCAATGGCCTAGTGAAATACTGCAATTAATGGGCCCACCTAAAAGTATATGTTGTGCTTGTATTGAGTAGTAAGACATGGAAAGAAAATGAAAGAAATGCTTAGTGCCATAAAAATTTGCATCTCTTTCTAGTTCATTTTTAGTGCAAAGAAATGAAATATATCATGGTCAGAACATGAAAGGATTTGACTCCCGTTTTTGGGTCAAGCTAGGTTATGCCTTTAGTGGGATGACTGGACAGCATATTTTGACTTTGTGGATCTTAAAGAATGCCTCATTATTAATCCCTTGGAGATATATAACACTTCCCAAGGATGACTGGAGCAGCCCAGCTGCTCCATGTGAAACTAGGGGTGGGTGGTTATCCCTCCTTGAAGATGCCTACATGTTCCCTGCCTGGCTTGGTCCTTTGTGGTCAGCAGAAAGGGGCACTGGGAGCTTCTAGAGTCAGGAGACTTAATGCAGTGCTGGTCAGCTACATGAGATTTATTTGTTCTGCTGGACCTCTGTGTTATATCAGGGGTACTCACAGGATTCATTTGCAATCAAGGTCTTCACAAAAACCTCACAGCTCTCTGCCGCTTTAGGAGCATTTTCCTCTCAGGCACACATGTTCCACTAGAAAGCGTTCTGTAGTAGATTATGTTATCCAGGCTAGTTGAGATTTGTGGGTAATTATGACAAATATAAAGATAATTCCCTTGTAAACTTTGCAAGTAATAATTGCAGTACTTACAGTATAACTCACAAATGTGGCATCATTAGAAAGTAACGAAGCTTATTAAGTTAAAACTTTAGTAATATTTTTAGCATTTCATAAAAGCGTTACGACCTGAGCGCAAGGAGGGGATTCAAGCGCTCTACAAGTTATGTTTCTGTCTCTGTCACATGTGCTGGCTGTGCTCTTGAGAGAGTATAGTGGTTCCCTTCCCAGGAGGGAGATGCTTGAGAATCACTTGCTCCTATCAGCTCAGGAGGAACATATTCAGACTGTGGTGTGGGAGCTTCTGTGTAGCTAGGTTTCCAGGCCTTACATGAGGCATTTAAAATTTCACCTGATTGTTGTTAAAGCCTTAAGGGATGTGCCTTTGTGAGGTGGGGAGAAGAGTGATAATTTTTTAGCATTTACAAAGGACGTTGAAGACTTAGGAGCTGTAGGAGTTTATAACCCACTGCAAGCAGAGAACAAACTGTTTAAACCTTATTACCTGACATCTTTTCTCATAGTGGGCCTTATTGATAGCAATTACTGTAAAAGGAATTCCACCTTGTTGAAAATGGTCATTAAAACATTAAAAAAAAAAGTTGTAGCTGAGATGTTTAGGGTGTAGATTGAATTTGTTAAAATTCTCATTCACTGAACAAAGCCCTCTATTTTGCTTTTCAGGCAAGTGATATCATGATTCACAGATTGTTTACACAGATCACAAGACCAACATGCCTTACGACTGAAAAAGAGGAGCAGTCTGCAGCCTCCAACCTTGCCCAACTTTTATCAACAAGGGAAGGGAATACCTTTATTTACAAAGGTAAACCTGCTCCTCAGGTGTCACAACACGGTTCCACCAAGTGGAACCATACTGTAGCATGGTCTTGGTCTTCCCCATCAGGTGAGGACTAATTAACTCTTTTAAACATGCAGTAAATCTAATTAAAAGCACAGTTAAAATCAGAAAAGGGAATTGTTCAGCAAAACTCAACAAAGCTGAATAACTACTCAACTCAATGCAATTCTCTTGGTATTTCTAGAGTTATTCTTGTGAGGAAGCTGTTTTGGGAACTACTTTGGGTCATCCAAATCATGCTTGATGTGGAAGTGTTTTGATATGGTTTGGGAAGTTCCTGTCATTTTTTCACATTCTCAGTGAAATTGCTATCATGACCGACGACCCCAGCAGCAAAGAATGAGGTGTTCTGTATCTCTCCATCCATTGATCCAAAGAAACATTGCCATAAGGTTTAGCAATAAGCCTTGAAGTACCACAAATAGTTAAAACTGATCTTGACATGCCAAATAAATGAACATCATGCTGAAGTGCAATACTATTAGGCAAAGCTAACAAAGAAGATCTATGGATGAGCTGAAGATGCTCAGGTTGAAAACCATGTTGGTGGCTCCCAAATAGCATCATAATAATAATGTAAAAATGGAAAGTCAAGTCTGTATTTTCTTGCTTGGGTCTCAAATCTGATTTTGAAGTTTCAGTTGGCCCTACTGCCTTGAAAACTGCAGAATGGCTGGATTTTACACTATTTTAATCTTCAAAATGTTTCTCAGTCTAGACTCCTTTTTCTGCTAGTGAAGAGGAGAGATCAGCCCATCACTGTGGAAGACTGGCAGGCTCTGGGTCTCCGACTCCTGAAGACACCAAGGTGATCCTAGACTGAAGTGCTTTGGAGCTGACACTATGCAGGTGGCTCCAGCGCGCAATCCACAATGCTGAATGAGCAGTTTACTTTTCCTACCCTGCACCTCAAAACATGTTCAAAACAGCAGATAGAAGCATTTATTCACTTGGTAGACAACCAACCTCATGAGTGTAGGTCTTATAGGCTTTTTTTTGTTTGTTTCTCACCAAACTGAGAAGGGAAACACTGTTTTCTCTTAAAATACTTTGGGAAAAGGACATAGAAAGTGGCAGGGCCTGCCCTCCTCTTGTAGTGCAATAGTCCTATTGTCAGAGCTGTCACAGAGGAAGAGGGACACGTGGATCCCATTTCCCCTTCTGCCTTGGGCTGCTGAGACCCTTGTTTCCTGCCCTTTAGAGAAAAGGCTGTACTCAACGGGAGGATGCAGTATTCACAACAAGCCAGTGAGCGAAAATGAAAGGGAGCTCATGGATTCAGGGGTCAGGGAATCCTTTCAGTCGCACTCTCTGCTCCCAGGATAATTTCTGTTTATTTTAAGACTTCCTCATGTAAGCATTCGTGGTCTTAGGATGACACAGTGACACAGTTTCACCATTTTCTGCTGACCCACATGACATGGACCATGCCTTGTAAAAAACATATGGAACACATATGTTTTTGTTGAATAGAAATTGAAGAGATTGGGGCTATTCAACTGACAGAAATGAGTAGGAAGAAATATTAAATAGCACTATTTGAGATAAGGAATTGTACTGAGAAGGTACAACAGATTCTTTGTTTATCCAATCAAGAAAATAATGAAGCAGAAAGGAGGAAAAATGTAATCAAAGGAAGTTTTCCCTTCTCTCTCTCTCTCTCTCTGTGTCTCTCTCTCCTTTTTTAAATAAAAGCTGCAATTCACCTGTTGAAATAATTACCACTAGGTATAACTTAGGCCAAGAGATTAATAGGATCCAAAAAGGATTACACATGTATATGCATAATGAAAATATCCATAAGCTACAATAGGTAGAATATTATCTCAAGCCCTCTTATAGAATAGCTTACTTCTTAATACCAAGTGAATCCTGTGTACCTCTCTCTAGTCAAGGACCTTGTGAAACACTTCTCTTTTTATCCAGGGTCTGTACTTGTCTTCTTTACTGAAAAAAAGACAATAAAAGAAGTCAGCTAAAATAATTTCTCTTCCAGAGGAACAGATATTTTCTTGCTTAGATGGAACAGTGATTTTACAAAGTTAGGTGATACTAATATTAGCACTTTTACCCTATAATTAAAATTCAGCGCTGGTAAATAGAGGGAGAAGCATAATCTGACCACCCAGCTAGGAATGAAATGTTGGAGCCATTTCCGTAACAGGAAATCCACAACAGTGAGGATGTCATTTTCCATCATAAGTTTATTCTTACTTGCAACAGGAGTGAGCTGACAACAAAGGTCTTTGCACCCAAAGCATTACACCAATAATGCGGTGGGAGAGATGAACAGCTATTAAATTCTCTAAGTGTCATTTCATGCAGGCAGAGGATAAACCTTTCTCCTACACTCTGTTATTAGGTGCACAATGATGCTTGGAAAATTTGAGAGCATTTCAGGGTTGGGCTCTTCTTCCTCCTCTTCTGGACTTAGTTATTTAGAAATTAATAAGTACAGGCAGATCTTAAAATAACTGTCAAGGTTTTATAATTGGTTTCAGTGTCTGGCAGGCCATAGAAGTTAAGGGAAGACTAACTCTCACATTATATTAAATCAATAGTTATTTACTGTCTGTAGTAAATGTCAAATCAGAATTTCATTTGAATTTATATGGTCTTTTCCTCTCTGATCTCCTTTTTGCTTGTCTCTTGGGCCATCTAAATTTTCCCATTCCTGAGGAAGGCTGCCCTTCTAGCCTCTTAATGTGACCCTAGGGGTGAGAAGACCAACTGGTTTTCTGTTTGCTGGTGAATATATTTTTTTACTGTTATGAAAACATAGAAAGGCCTTGCCTTGCTACCAAACCCACTCTCTCACACTGTCAAATTCAGAGAAAAGTCCCACTGTAGTTATATTCACCACAAGGAATTGAGCCTCAAACACTGGATTCCTGGGTGCTCTTGTGTCTCCTGGTACTACTGAAGTTTTTGCAGTCCAAAGGTGTTCACTGCCTTAAGTGTCCAAGACTAGGAAGTTCTTTCTACCAATATAAATTTATCAGCTAAATTCAGTTGTGAATGACATTTAATAATTCCAGAGTCCCTTTACTCTTGTTTTATAATTTCTCACATTACTTTATTACTGTTTGCAAAAATAACAAAAGATATTGCAACTAGGATTCATTTGGGCAAATTAAACCTGCAGAGGAATTTCAAACACAGGCATTGATCTCTGGGATTAAACATCAGCAGCCTGTGGAATTATTTCTGACATTTCATCCATCATACACTCAGAATAACTAAACAAGCTGGTGATGATCTCTTCCTGCTCAAAGAACAACTTTCACAGAACCTTCCCAACCTATTAGTGTCAGGAAATTGTGCTTGGAAAGTTCAGAGAAAAAAGAAAATTCTTCTACAAATGAAAGGGAGAGATCTTATCATGTGTCAATAACATGAACTGGGAGGTCTGTTCATAAACAGATCTTTAGTTGGGGTAAATCCAAATGACATAACTGGTATATGTATATTGATTTAGTTCAGTCCTGGAATTTTCACACAGGAGTGTCTAGATCTGCAGCTGTGACAATCTGGAGCTGGTCTTTTAAAAGTAGACCATGAAATTGGTATGAGGTGGAATGTAAGGTGGACTGCTTATTTTCTACTTCTTTGTTTGAAAAAGTAAATTCTGAAACACGTAAATTTTCAGCATAACCTCTTGTACTCTGCAATTTTCAGTCTTTTCTTGAATTTCTGAGCACATTTTTTGGTGGCTTAAAATTTTATTTCAACCAGCTGCTTCCAGGCCAAACATGGTCAAACTAGATTCACTGCATTATGTAAATATCATAGCATCAGTGAGAAGAACTCAGGGCTACCTCATAATTAGAGNTTCTGGGCAGAACTTCAAGGATTTTTTCAATTAAAAGAGGTTAAAAGAGGTTTCCCACCTCATCTTGTCTCCTCCCTCCCCTGCTTTAAAAATGAATATAATGTACTTTGATGTAACACGGTCTTGCACTGAAATCTACAATCATATACTTAACAGAAAAGGTCAAATCACCAAAAGGGAGATTTTAGAAACAGAATGCATAATCAGATAAATGAGAACAAAGTTTTGAAAAACATTGCAGAGGAGTAATATAAGATGTTGCTGGTGTGTTTCTTACTTCATTTTTGTTTTCCTTCAGTAAAAGTTCTATCAGCTGGGGAGAGTTAGTCACATGTTTGAAGCTGTGTCTAGTTTCTCTGAAATTAGATTCCTTATTCCCAAGACTCCACTCCACAGTGCCAGCACAAACATATATCAGCAGCTGCACAGCACTTTAAAGAATTTTCAAGGACCTATCAAGCAATTACTCAATTTCAGATCTCTGTCCGTTATTTTCACTGAGCAAAACTGAAGTTGGGCGAATTAAAGTCAGAGAAAGCAAATAAGCATTTTGGAAGTCTGGGCATCTCATCTAAGAAGTGAAGCTCACCTAATGCTTAACCTTGTAAGAAGCGCTGTTGTGAAGAATGATTTCTTTCTCACAAATAAAGATTTAAAAAGTACTTGGATCTTCACTGATAAATACAGTGAGTGCTGGTGCACTGAGCTGGTGTCAGCCTTACTTCTCTTAGGGGCAGGTGCAGTTCTGGTTGCATCTGCATTTGGAAAATTGTGTGCAAGCTGGTTTCACCTCTGGTGGGATCCCCTTAGTAGGGCTGTTCTGTGGATGAATTAAGTTGGGAAGAATGAAGTGAATGAAAAAAACTAAGTTTGAAATTCTTGGATTGCTTCCAAAATTAAGCTCTTTCTGTTGTAGTTGTTGTTAATGAGCCTAGACTGTGCTGTTTTCTAGGGTGTGAAATATGAGCTATTGTAGACAGATATTGACTTTTTGTTCAAACAGGTGCACACTTATCCTATGGCCTGAACTTGACAAATAAAAGAAGCTTCTCATAAAATAAGCAATGGTGTAACCATGAGTCACCTTTGCCTTAAAGGTGTCAGTGCTGAGGTTGGTTAATAATACTTGTGGTGTCCCTGGTTTGACACTAGCAATGCAATAAGCCATCACAGCAAAAAGGCAGCAAAATCTCAAGCAGATCTCTGCAAGCGTATGAGAAAAGACAGGATTTGTTGTTTACCCAAAAGTTTCTTTTGGCTTGTAGGGTATTAGTTAATGGCAATAGAAGTGCGACACTGAATAATCTGAGAAAAAAGGAAAAAAAAAAAACCAAACCAAAAAAACCCCCCAGACAGGCACAATTTACTGTAATGAGGAATTCAAAAAGTTTCAGGACAACATCCTGATGTTTTACAGTTTTCTATTATTTTCTACTTAAGCTCTATCCTTCCTTGAATTTTCCTCTATGAATATAAAAAAAAGTCTGAAATGAATGAGAAAGAGCTTCTCGTATGTACTGTTAGATGTGTCTGTGCTGTGGATGTAGGATTTTGCAAATTTTGATAGAACACTTTTGACAGTTTACTGTAGCTGTAAGCTAAAGCAAAGCTGTGGGACTGTGGATAAAGAACCTTTACCCTTTTCTTCCTTTCCTTCACCCTCAAAGCAGTGACACTTACCCTAGGTGAGCATCCAGGGTGAATCACCCTACTTGTATCCCCCTGGCAGAGGTGGCAAATGTTACTGTGAGATAGATCACTCAGACTCTACCACTGATTTATAACCTGGCTCTTCATCTATTCTCCTTCATTAATGTGTGTATAAGTGTACACAACTGTTTAGATATCTCCAGTACTAAGATGTCAGCAAATTGTGCCTCGATAGGAACAAGAATTTTCCCACCAGAGCAATTTAATTTTGCTGTGGGTATAAGACTTGTGAGTAGTCCCATGAGCAGTGCTGGGAACCAAGCTTATAATCATCTTTATATGTCTTTCCCATCTTTGTCCTGGACATGTTTAATTTCTCTGAGAGCATATTTTTTTTGAGCTGAGACAGAAAGTAAGAGAAAAACAAAACTGAGCGGGATGGCTTGGAAATACCTATGCCAGGCTTTGCATAAAGTGTTATTTCAGACATTCATCCAAAACATCAGAGGTTCAGCCCTAAACCCTGAGTCAGTATTAAAACTCCATCAGTGCAGGAGACGGCACTGAATGTTTTTGAAGAGATGGGGTTTGATGTCAGCTTGAGGAAGACGTATAGATCTGAATTGCTGCAGAACAGAGACAGGTATCATCTCAAGACTAAGGATTTCCCAAGATGTTTTAAAAGTAGGTTACTTTATTTATTTTTTATCCCTCTAGATATTTTTTGGAAAATCTAGTTCTGCTTCTGAAACATTCACAAGCAAAGAATTATGGAAGATATCTGTAACTGCATACTTCGTAACAGACAGCTTTTTAAATGAATGACTTACTTAAAATTTCCTTTCCTGGAAAAAGTGAAATTATTTTTTCAATCTTGATATTGGAGCTATAGAGTTTAATGTGTGGCTCCTATGTGGCAGCAACAACTTTTTTGATTTACGCAAGCAGACACAAATAGTCTGGAAAAAAGAAATCTTGAATAACAAGACGCAAGTTGGTCACTTTGATTTCCAAAGTGGTTCTGAAGATAATGAGAGAATATGGCAACAAAGTGGTAGTCCACTTCCCATACTGATCACATAGTTAGGACGTGAACCTACATGCCAGACTTAATAGACCTTTCTTGAACAAGGATGGAAGCTCAAAAACGATTTGTGCATCATGGTGACCCTTGTAGCCATCTCCTACATGAGGCAAAGTACAGCACAGAGGCTAGACCACCCCTCACCTTATATTTCTCCAACTGCTCTCTAGTTCTTAATGGTTTATGACTGCAAAGTTTGAAAAGGGTTAACAATTAAAAAAAGCAAGGAGACAAGGCAAGACACCTACTACACACTGCAAATTGTCCTGCCCAGCATGAGAAATCACCTGCATAGCAGAGGAGATCTTCCTCATGTTTAGGTGGAACTTTGTGTGCATCGGTTTCTGTCTATTGCCTCTTGTTTGCATCACTGAGAAGAGCCTGGATCCATCCACCTGATACTCTTACTCTATCTATGACATCCCCTCTCAGTCATCTCTTCTCAAGGCCCATGCCCCTAGGTCTTTTGTCATACGAGAGATTTTCCAAATCCTTGCCCAACTTAGTAGCTCTCTGCTGGACCTGCTGGAGGAGCTCCATGTCTCTCTTGTACTGAGGGGTCCAGAACTGCTCACAATACTGCAGTGGGGCCTCACCAGGGCTAAACAGAGAGGACAGAGGGGGACCATCTGCCTCAACCTGCTGGCAATGCTCTTCCTAATACATCTCAGCATTCCTTCAGCCTTCTTGGCCACAAGGGCACACTGCTGATTCACATACAGCTGGTTGTCCACCAAGATCCCTGGGTTCTTCTCCTCAGATCTGCTTCCCAACCTGTGCTGGGGTATCCCCACTCAGACGCAGGACCCTGCTTTTACCTTTTTTTGGGTTTCAGAAGGTTCTTCTCTGCCCATCTGTCCAGTCTGTGCAAGTCCCTCTGAAGGGCTGCATGGCTCTTTGAGGCATTGGCCACTCCCCCCAGCTTTGTATCTTCTGCAAACTTGCTGAGGAGGCATCTGCCTCTTCATCCAAGTCATTGATGATCAAGTCAAACAGCACTGAACCCAGTACAGAACGCTGGGGCAAGCACAAAGTGACAGGCCTCCAGCTAAACTCTGAACCACTGATCACAACCTTCTGGAATCTGTTACCCAGCCAGTTCTCAATTCACCATACACTTCTTGAGTTTTTTAATGAGGATGTTATGAGAGACAACCTTATAAAAGTCAGGGCAGACAATATCCACTGATGTCTCCTCATCCATCCAGGTAGTTGTTTCATTGTAGAAAGCAATCAGGTTGTTCAAGCATGATTTACCTTTAATGACTCCTTGCTGATTACTCCTGATCACATTTATGTCTTCCATGTTGGTAGACATGGCCTCTAGAATAAAACACTCTATCATGTTTCCAGGGATTGAGATGAGGCTGACTGTAGTTCCCTTTGTCCTCTTTTCGCTCTTTTTGAAGACTGGAGTGACATCTGTACTTCCTGTCCTCAGACACCACTCCTGATCTCCATGACCTCTCAAAGATGATCACCAGAGGCCTACTTATGATGTCTGCCAGCTCTCTCAGCACTCATGGATGCATTCTATGATGGCTTGTGGACTTGTGAAATTTGTTTAGGTACTCTCTGACACAATCCTCCCTCTTTGAAGCAAGGTCTTCCTCCTGNCCAAATCCTTGCCCAACTTAGTAGCTCTCTGCTGGACCTGCTGGAGGAGCTCCATGTCTCTCTTGTACTGAGGGGTCCAGAACTGCTCACAATACTGCAGTGGGGCCTCACCAGGGCTAAACAGAGAGGACAGAGGGGGACCATCTGCCTCAACCTGCTGGCAATGCTCTTCCTAATACATCTCAGCATTCCTTCAGCCTTCTTGGCCACAAGGGCACACTGCTGATTCACATACAGCTGGTTGTCCACCAAGATCCCTGGGTTCTTCTCCTCAGATCTGCTTCCCAACCTGTGCTGGGGTATCCCCACTCAGACGCAGGACCCTGCTTTTACCTTTTTTTGGGTTTCAGAAGGTTCTTCTCTGCCCATCTGTCCAGTCTGTGCAAGTCCCTCTGAAGGGCTGCATGGCTCTTTGAGGCATTGGCCACTCCCCCCAGCTTTGTATCTTCTGCAAACTTGCTGAGGAGGCATCTGCCTCTTCATCCAAGTCATTGATGATCAAGTCAAACAGCACTGAACCCAGTACAGAACGCTGGGGCAAGCACAAAGTGACAGGCCTCCAGCTAAACTCTGAACCACTGATCACAACCTTCTGGAATCTGTTACCCAGCCAGTTCTCAATTCACCATACACTTCTTGAGTTTTTTAATGAGGATGTTATGAGAGACAACCTTATAAAAGTCAGGGCAGACAATATCCACTGATGTCTCCTCATCCATCCAGGTAGTTGTTTCATTGTAGAAAGCAATCAGGTTGTTCAAGCATGATTTACCTTTAATGACTCCTTGCTGATTACTCCTGATCACATTTATGTCTTCCATGTTGGTAGACATGGCCTCTAGAATAAAACACTCTATCATGTTTCCAGGGATTGAGATGAGGCTGACTGTAGTTCCCTTTGTCCTCTTTTCGCTCTTTTTGAAGACTGGAGTGACATCTGTACTTCCTGTCCTCAGACACCACTCCTGATCTCCATGACCTCTCAAAGATGATCACCAGAGGCCTACTTATGATGTCTGCCAGCTCTCTCAGCACTCATGGATGCATTCTATGATGGCTTGTGGACTTGTGAAATTTGTTTAGGTACTCTCTGACACAATCCTCCCTCTTTGAAGCAAGGTCTTCCTCCTGACATTCATAACCCTTGGTCTCCTGGCTTAGAACTCATCTTGGGGCTTATTGGTGAAGACAGATGCAAAGACAGATTCAATAACTATACCTTCTCTGTGTCTTCTGTTACCAGAGTGCCCTTCATTTACTAATGGGTCCACATACCCTTTGTTTTCCTTTCGTTATTTNGTCAAACAGCACTGAACCCAGTACAGAACGCTGGGGCAAGCACAAAGTGACAGGCCTCCAGCTAAACTCTGAACCACTGATCACAACCTTCTGGAATCTGTTACCCAGCCAGTTCTCAATTCACCATACACTTCTTGAGTTTTTTAATGAGGATGTTATGAGAGACAACCTTATAAAAGTCAGGGCAGACAATATCCACTGATGTCTCCTCATCCATCCAGGTAGTTGTTTCATTGTAGAAAGCAATCAGGTTGTTCAAGCATGATTTACCTTTAATGACTCCTTGCTGATTACTCCTGATCACATTTATGTCTTCCATGTTGGTAGACATGGCCTCTAGAATAAAACACTCTATCATGTTTCCAGGGATTGAGATGAGGCTGACTGTAGTTCCCTTTGTCCTCTTTTCGCTCTTTTTGAAGACTGGAGTGACATCTGTACTTCCTGTCCTCAGACACCACTCCTGATCTCCATGACCTCTCAAAGATGATCACCAGAGGCCTACTTATGATGTCTGCCAGCTCTCTCAGCACTCATGGATGCATTCTATGATGGCTTGTGGACTTGTGAAATTTGTTTAGGTACTCTCTGACACAATCCTCCCTCTTTGAAGCAAGGTCTTCCTCCTGACATTCATAACCCTTGGTCTCCTGGCTTAGAACTCATCTTGGGGCTTATTGGTGAAGACAGATGCAAAGACAGATTCAATAACTATACCTTCTCTGTGTCTTCTGTTACCAGAGTGCCCTTCATTTACTAATGGGTCCACATACCCTTTGTTTTCCTTTCGTTATTTATGTATTTGAAAAAGCCCTTTTTGTCATCCTTGACATCCTTGGCTAGATTTAGTTCTAGATGGGCTTTGGTCTTTCTAGACTAATTTCTTTCTTCTTATCCTGACTCTCTTTATATATTCATTCCAAGTCGCCTGACTTTGCTTCCATCTCCTAGGAACCTTTTTCTTATAGCTAGCAATGACAGGGCTTTATTCATGGAGTTTTCTTGTGCCCTTGGCCTCCCCTGTTCCTCCCTGGATGTATTGTTCTTGAACCTGAAAGAGGAGACCCGTAAGGACTGACCAGCTCTCCAGGACTCCTCTTCCCTGCAGCAGGGAAAGAGGGGTCCCTGCACATATTCCTTACTCTGTACATAACTTGTTTACGTGCTCCTGTATCTTGATACATTGCTGAGCTGGGCCTTTTAGAAACCTTGGGTTAATGCTTCCCCATCATCACGGCAAACTTCCACTTTGGAAGTTTTTAAAAACAGGAAATTAAATTAAATTAATTTCAAAATCCCTCTTAATTATTGACACAAGAGGACAAAAACTTGTCCTCTTGATTCCTGAAAACTGATGTAAAACGTCAAAGCTAGAGTTCCTCTCCAGTATGTTATTCTCAGTAAATTTGGTAAGTTCGTTGCACACATAAACATATAGATCTTTATATATGCTTTCTCCTTATGAAAAGCATTCTGGGTACTTAACAGGCATGTGGCATCCTGCATAAATTATGCTGATTCTATGTGATTCAAACTATAAAATACAAAATTGCATCCCATTTTCAACATGTGAATACACATGTTGAACATTCTATGTAGAGCATGAAATACTAGAAATTCTTCATTCTCATTTGTGAAATTTTTTTTCATCCCACAGTCCCATTGATTTCAACTGGTCTGAGTAAGGTCTCACATAAGACCACATTATGGTTTTGTTTTAAAACCACATCAAATCTCCAATCTCACAATCTGATCTGTGCAAAGACAGTCACATTATGCTAGTGGGCTGTTTTTCTGGTATGGGAAGACATTTCATGGATCAAGGCCATAACAGTTAACTACCCAAACAAGAACATGACAAAGCTTCACTGCAACATTTAATCTGATGGTTTTGAGGTTATATTACTATCAACTCTTCAGAGATGTGTAGTATTTCTCTACCAAAAAAAGTGTCATATTCTTGCAGTATTCTTACAGCTTTAAGATGACAAACATCACACAAATATTAGAGAATGGCAGTGTAGTCACTTCTGTAACTCTGAAGTGGACTATAGCAGGAAAATGCCAATGCCTGCAGAAAAGGTGATCCTTTCAGGACACCCATACATCCTGCTGGATTCTTGCATGCTTGTTTTTCTGCTGTCTTATATTGAAGTTTCCAATTTGCAACATGGGTATGAAAGCTCAATCAGCCACCCAAAAGGTTTAACAGACCACTAGACAGAGGTACTATTTCTGTGACAATGAAACAGAGGTACTTACCTATTTTACAGCTTTACAATGCCTGTCTGCTTTCACTGCAATCTCTTTTAATAAACAGTGATCAGAAAAGTGAGTAGTTTCTACAGGGTACTTTTCATAAACTTTCACTGGACTCTGGCACATTCACATCTCTTCAGCACTTCAATATGTTCTCTTTTTGCAGGTATATCAGACACTTCACTCCTCTAGTATATGGCACACAGATAAATGGATGTACCCACATGAACCATGTTGCATCAGTGTGCAGCCAGATGTGCATTACAAGTAGAAAGACTGGGTCTTGACATGAATAAAAGTGTCCTATCATATTGTACATGAATTGATCTTTACCGACTTTATCTGACCATTACTTTTTATGGCATGAACACCACTGTAAGATTTGCTGGTTATCAATTGTTAAGCCCATATCATGGAGTTCCTATGCATCCATAGTTTCAGTTTTTAAATATATCTTCCCTGAGTAAAAGAAAAAAAGTGGTGAAGGACCCAGAAGAAAAACTTCGTCTTTGGGCTTCAGACTCTCTTAGCTTGTAAAATAACACTGGTGGGCTACATGTTTACAGCTGCTTGTCTATGTTAGAGCAGGACTGGAATGTCTCAGATCAATGAAGATTTGAATTCTTTCTGCATCTCCTTAGCTCATGAAAAGTCATATGGCTGCCCACAAAGGTGCAAAGGTTGAATAAAATTTCATTTCAGACTGTGAATGGAATCCATCACCTAATTTTGGATTGCCATTTTGACAATTACCAGGAGCTGCATAATGGCTTGAAGGGCATCCCAGTAGGATTTCTCCTTGCTGGAAAGGAGAGCTGTGGAGGTTAATCAAAACAGGTACAGCAGTCCTTACCTGTTACTACTTCTGCTCATCTCCCATTCAGCATCTGTCTAATCTGTGCATGTTCATTACAGTATTCCCTGTCTGTGCACTCAGAATGATCTGAATACAGCTGTCAACATCTCAATCAAGGCACAGTTCTAATTAGATTTCTCTGTCATAGTGGAAGGAAACATACTTGGAAAGTTACTCCATGCCATATTTCAACTACTAACAGTAGCTGTTTGTGATGAAACTTTTATGTTTAAAAAAAGGATATATTTCTAGTTAACTTCATGCTTTCACTTAGGAAAGACTTATGGAGCAAAGCTGAAGACCAAAAAGCTTAGCCTAAAATGTAAAGGCATGAGATTAAAGGTGAGAAAAATTTAAATAGTTAAATATAGGATCTTCAAATGGAAACTGGTGCATCTCTTTAGCTATGATTATTTTCTGTACTAATCTACCTGTCTCTATGAAACAAAGGCAGACATATTATCAGTTCTGACTTGTTTTTGCAGTCAGAGAAGAGGATGTCTTTAACAAAATAATAATAATAATAATAATAATAATTCCAGAAAAATTAATGCCACCAAGTACAAAAAATATGCTAAACTAATAGGGTCAGGATCAGGAACAATGGAATGTGAATATTCAATTAACAAAAACAGAAATTACGTGGGGCATGGTATGGAAATAATGAATGCCTCAGGCCAAAACTTCTCAATAGCAAAGCCAATAAGATATTAAAAACACCCCACATGACGGTTTTTTCAGCTCATGAGAAAATCCGTGTTGAAAATGTTTGCTGTTCTAGCTTCAAAACTGAAAATATTCCATAAGGCAAGCATTAAGAGGATATATAACCTGCACGATATTCACAGCTAGGAAAATGATAAGAAGGAGAGATCCTTGAGGAGAAAAAACTTGTTAACCAGAGGTTTTTACATGGACCATAGCACCACATGCTGATTTCTCAAGGAAACCTGTTGCCAAGAGAAATTTTTTCTTGAGCTGTAAAATTCATAGGATATGCTTGGCTTACATCAAGAACACAGCCGTTTATTCCCCACACAAACATCTCTATCTAGCTAGGCTGGATATAAACAGAAAGACTGCTTCACTAATTATTTATACAAAGATAGCTGCATTCTGGAATATTCATAGGAACTGGAAGTTAGTTTACTTTTGATTCTTACTGTTCTTTTGACTTTCAGGGCTGTCAGACTACTGAAAACCATCTAGACCTTCATACACAGGAAGGTTATCCACAAGTAATTTTTCCCCCTCAGAGAACTGATACAGCTTATTTAATAATAATAATCATAAAGTATTTCTATAAAGCATAGTCTTTACTTGGACAAAGAATTTGTCTTCCAACCTGTCTGTCCCACTGGTGTTTGAGACTGCTTGTGTGAGTAAGGAATATGCCACAGCTACCAGCATCAACCTTGCTGCAGAAGTTTGCACCGCGAGAAGAATATTCTTACATGTCCAGAAATGCATTACATTTATATATCCCAGCAAACAGTGGCTTTTTAAATCAAAATTACTACTTTTATGAATCAACCAGAACTTATTCATAGGTGTTTTCAGATTCAACTGAACTCATTTTTACATTATACACCTCCTTCTTTCCCCTTTTCTACCGGCTTGTAGACCAAGAAGTTGAAATACTTAAACAAGCTTAGGAAGAGGAATAAGAGGAAAAAAAAAATTCCTGATGCTTTACATACTGTTAGCCACATCCTCTCACTTGTTTATGAAATGCAGGCACAATAGGGAGTATATGAAATAAGTTCCCAACCATTTAAAACAAAGCTTCAGTGAAAGGGGATGAGAGAAGAAAGAATAGTGCAGCCAGTGGAAAAAGATGTATTGTTTTGGGCAGGCAGAATACTGTGGATCTGCAGTTACCTAGGACTACAAACTGAACCTTACTCTATTTTAAGAACATTTAAAGGGTTTGTGGGATTGGGTCTCAGTTTAGGCTCTGAGATTTGCACTCCACTTGTGCAAAGTACCATGGAATTTTAATGAATACATGTAGTCAGAGATTCTGCTCTCTCTCAGAGATCTGTTTATTTGGCTAATTTTGAGACATCTGACTTCAGTGGTGCATTTGTACCAGCACCATACTGAGACAATGGTTAAAAAATCTGATGCTGAGAAAAGTGGCATCTGTGAAACTTATGTAGTCCTAGATACACACATAAATGTTTTCCCACCTTAGATAATGAGATATGAAAAAAATACTATGAGGAGCACGAAGATCTAGGAGTCCAGTCCACTTTGGTGTTGTGAGGGGTTTCTGGATTTAAAATAATGAAAAAAATCAAGGTATTATTTAAATTTCTGTTCTAAATGCATGAGCATTTTTCTTTGGGAAATGAGTCTCTAGGACATGATTATCTTAGCACTTGTTTTTGTCAAACAGAGTTACCATATTGAAGTAGCCCTTCAGGTCCTTTATGCTGGGTCCTCAAGGGGAACTGAGTATTTATCCAAAAACCTTAATCTGGCCTGAGAATTAAGATGCTTGACCCAAATCTAAAATTTTGTGTAAGTGGTTTATATACGTTTAAGAAGACTGCTCAAGAAATTTGTATTTTCGCCTTGAGAAAAGGCACTGTAGTAGATGCTTTGGGACAAAATTTTAAGCCTTTCATTGACATTTGCTTTGGCAAAAAAATTAGGTAGCTGTCTATATGAAATCTGGTCACATAGTCCTGAAAATCTGTCTGTATTCTTTTTGTTAATCAAAACCAGACAATAGTTTGCAATGTGGTGTTTTTTTATTTCAATAGAATGAAATATTTTAGATATTAGCTGCTTCTTAAAGTGACTATAAATTTCAACAAATATGACAAGAAAGATGACAGCTTCCAACAAAAGTGGAAACACCTCACCACAACACCCAGAGCATTTCATACAGCATTTCTGGAGCTTAACTGCACTCTCTAGTGCAGTTTCTGGAGCTACAAAAATCTGTTCATTGTACTTCATGTCACAGGTTATAGTAAATGTTTATATGCTGAATTTTAATATTTGTGTTTTTGTTGTAATTTAAAAGTGTCACTTAAAAATTGTTATAAACTGCTGAAGCACAGTCAAGTTTTGGTAAAATCTGGCTAGATGACATATTTTCTTCATGATATATTTTGCAGTGTGAATATTCATAGCTGAAGTTGTGTTTCCCGAAATACAAAATTCATAACACACGTGAGATGGTGTTCTTAACAGCATATATGAAACAAATTCTTAAAAACAGCTATATGTCATGTTAATGATTCAAATATGGCTCAGGCAAATCGACCACTTACCTGCCCTGGGTGTGCACATTATCACTGGAAGCAGCTGCTGGGTGTTGAACAAGAGAAAGGAAGAGCCTGGTAAGTGGCAAATCCTATGAGGAGGTATAGTGATTTTTATTATGCCAATGTCCTCCCTCACATAATGGCTCTGGTGTGAGAGAGTACAGGTAGTTCAAAGTAGCCTGAGGGAATTCATGCCTTTTGATGAACCATAGCTGGCTCAACAGTGCTGACAGGAGAGGCAGCTGTAATGTCTTAAACAATCAAAGATTTCTGAAGTGTTCCGTAATCCACAGCATTGCATTATTCAGTGAGAAACTCCCCACCCATGAGGAGGTATGTGGGCATTCTCACTTGACAGTAAGTGAATATAAACCCGGAGGATGCTGGTGTTTTCTGGGCTTTCCCCACTCCTGACAGATCAAGCCAATGACCATCACTTAGACTTCAAAATTACAACAATAAAGTCTCCTTCCAGCATCCAACAGGTGGTGACTCTATACTTTCCTAATTTCTTTGTCTTATTTCTCTCTATTTCTACCTCACATTTATTGTGAAATAAAAATCTGTTCTATTGACTTTAGCATATGATCTTTTTTGCAATAACCATATCTTAACACTATATAATTGCCTTTTAAGTCAATTACTCTGTTGTTTCTCCTTATGACCCCACTCTCCCCAAACTCTATCAGCTCAGTTTCTTGCTATTATTTCCCAAATAAGAAAAAAAACAAATGAAAAATGAAGAGCAAAGTTCACATGCAAAGATTATATTCTTCTGCAGAGTTCTCCATATGTGAGCATATTCAAGATAGCATTCTTATTGATGTAGGGGCTGCTATTTTTAATGGTGGTTTCTTAGTAAAATCAGTAGCAGTACAACCTTGGGCTTGGTAGCAAAAAGTCAGTTGCATATTTGAATCCTTAATTTTGTGGCTATAAACAGCCACATCACAGTTTGAGCAAAAACAATGGGATTGCTTTCAGCACTGCTCTACCAAGGAGGCATGGTTTTTATTTTCCTCTCGTATATACAATTAAAACCATTCCAATCACAGAACTCTGCCCAGCATTCACTTCTGAAACAGAGCATGAAGGATGTCACTCAAAAGTGAAAATCCTGCCCTTACTTGGGCCAAATAATGAAAGAAAAGTCTAGCAAGGCAGCATTACTCACAGGATTTCTATTAAAATTTTGAATCCATTGACTAATTACTAATACTTATTCCAGTGTACAATAAATAAGATGTCATAAGCAGTCTTTTCCCCTTCTTTGTGGAAAAGATGGAAGTATTACCTTTGTACTAATTTTGACCAGGACCTGGAGGTTTTTCTATACTACCTCACGGGGCTGCTGGGGCTAGGGGGAAGTGACTCTCTGGCTTCCAAGAAGGGCATAGCTTCTGACTGAAAAGAAGAAGGGGCACTGTCCACCACTGTTCATTTCTTTGAGGTCCTTGCATGTGAATCATCCTCTCTTTTACATAGTTTTGTTAATATTGTTGCTCTTACTGTCTGTTTTCTTATCTCATTGCTGTTTGCAGTAACTGTTCTTATCTCAACCAGTGATCTTCACCTTTTGTGCCTCCAACTCTCAACTCCATTCTGCTGGAGCAGGAGTGAACTAGTGGCCTGTGGTTTGGGAGAGTCCTGGTGGGGATGCTGAATTAGGGAGTACCATTCCTAAACCACGACAACCTTTCATCAGGCAAGTAATAAGGAATTGCATGCATGGAGTATAGGCAGGTTCTCCTCTTGCTGTAGAGGATTTCCACCAGTGTCTGTGTTCTTGTTGAGTAATAATGAGATACCATGATGAAACAGTAGAAGATG
Organism: Hylia prasina; assembly: GCA_013397195.1. Lineage (NCBI taxonomy): Eukaryota > Metazoa > Chordata > Aves > Passeriformes > Sylviidae > Hylia > Hylia prasina. The sequence goes on along the minus strand of VYXD01008200.1, from coordinate 34,030 downwards.
TATGTCAGATGGTTCCCCAATAACATTAGAAAAAAAAGCAGCTGATGTATGGGATATTGAAGGCAGATTAAGTTGTTAATGTATATTAGTATATTCTTAATTTCCTTTTAATTGAAAAAGACATATTGACTTTAATTAAAACCATTTCACAGGAACTGTCAATTAGCACATGTCAAACTAGTTAATTCAGAACAGAATTCTTTTAATTAGGGTCTGCTTTCCTTTAACTGTGGGGCCAATGAAATCAGCATTTCCTTATCAAGAATTTAAATGTCTCAAAGAAATACAATACAAATCTCTAAAACTCTTGTCTATTATTAGAAGCCCATATGGATAACATTAAAATGATAGTGCTGGCATTGTTCATGCCACAGACATCAGTTTCCTTTATGACTGAAAAAAAAAAAAGAAAAAGATGGCTTTGAAGAAAGACTATTTTAAATACACAGATTTATCCTACATTAAAGAGACTACAAAATTTATGACATAGATACTCACATGTAAATTATTTAATATGTCTGCTTAAATAAATGGGCCTATTCAAACGTGTTGTGTGTTCTATCACCCAAAGACACATAAAACATTTTCAAAGCGTGCAGCATGCAGTTCTTCCCTTAAATGAGCTATAATCAAAAGGAGAAAAGATTTTTTTTTTTTGGACAATAGCAGCATTTTTAGCTTTCATTGCATGTGAAGATTTAACAGTAATTGCTAATCCAGTGGCTGTGAACATCAGTGTGTTAATGTCATCTCAGTTATCAAATAGTATATAGTCCCTGTCTTGACTTTCACATTCTTTCTGAATATATCTCTAGCTGCTGATGGGTCTCCGCCTCTTAGCTGATGTACTGCTGTAAAGACCTTCTCCATGGTTTTTGGGAACCGCCATGTGTGACATCTGTATTGCTGGTCACATCCCTTCAGGAGTAAGAACAGCTGAGAAAAATATAACAAGTCGTAAAAGGAATAATTGCAATACCTAGACTTAGCCTAATCATACAGGGTTTAGCCACTGTTTTACTGACCTCTGTCAACATAGGATTACAGAGATTAGTGAAAGGAATACTTAATAACTGAACTGTGGATTCCAAAAAGGATTATCTGGTAAGATATTTCACGTATACTAATGGTTTTTTGAATATATTAGGAGCCTGATTATGGGGATGACTAACTCAACAATAAAAGAAGAATCATTCCCCAAAATTAAGTATAACTGGTGTGCATCAAAGTTTAATGTGTCCTAGAAGTACACTTTACCGAAGGATCCTACCCATACCATTTTCCCCCTGGGCAGCTCTCTGGTAGGTGGTGGGTAGTAGAGCTGTAGAAGTGCCATGTGTTAAAATCTGTGTTAAGGTTTCTACAAAACCTTGAAAAGTGGATGAACACTAGATGATCTGCAAAACTGAAATAATGCATCCCAGGAGTTCTTCAGCTCAAGCAAGAGGCTGTCTAGAGATGTCAGTTCACTGCCTAGACTCCTGCGTAAAGTGTACTCCAAGTATAACTAATAGCTGTAGTTCTACTTTTAACTATGACTTTAGATTGGTAACGTAAGACTCTAATATTTATTCATTAACCCCACCGAGGTCCATATTAAACTGTGTTCATCAATTTAAGTGCTTACCATAATTTAGAACTCATTCAGCTGATCTGAGTCACTTTGGCACTGAATTGCCTATTTCAACTTCTTTTATAACACAGCAGAAAGAGTGTTTTGCATTTTGATAATTTTTCTCAATATATTGTTTGTTTCAAAATGGCAATTAGCAATAAATTTTCTGTTAAAATCACTCCTACACTGGTTGTACATGGGAAGCATGGTTATGTTCACCACAAGGGTTGTAAAACCATAGGTGACTGCCTTTATTGCTCTGTTATACTGAGCTTCAAACTGTAAAAATATTTGAACAGTTTAAATGATAAGAAATTCTCAGATTATGTGAAATTTTTAATCTTTACAGTATCCCAGCCAGGTGGTTAATTATTGATGTAGCTCATACATTATGGCAGGGATAATGGAGAAATAGTTTTATGAAAAGGAAATAATACACCAAACCCTCACGCAAAGCCAGTTAGAAAAGGAATAAAAAGCAGAAAATCCTCCCTGCAAATATACCAGAGTGCCTCTCAGCATAGCCTACAATGTGCCATGCTGTCAAAGCATTGCAAAGTATTCTTTTTTTCTTTCAGTTAATACTAAGATGACTCTTTTCTTAGTAGCAACCTAATATTTACACACCTATGGATCTCATGACTTAGTAGCAAGCTTTGACTTCAATTAAACCTCTCAGTTTCTGATAGCAAGAAATTATTACAGAACTTCAAAAGCACTTGAACTACAGCAAGATCTTTACAATTATCTATATAATATCTTTCTGCCTTTGTTGGCTCCTTGATCTTCTGTGGCAGCTTCAACCTCCCTGTCAACTTTGTTCTGTAAGAAGTTGAACCTTCAAGCATGCTATTAA
>VYXD01008200.1:0-30787 GCA_013397195.1 Hylia prasina | reverse complement strand
ATTAAACTGTGAGTTCCTTGATCAAAGTCTTCTAGACTGATGTATTTTTTTGCTATTGTTTTGAAGCACAGCCCAAATTTTTTCAAAACCCACTGTATTTTGGACAACTATGTCTTCTACTGGCTATTTTTGACGAAACTAATCTTTGTGTGAAGCAATGAAAATTACATAGTTAAAAAAATAATGCTAAGGCACCTAATACATGGCTAATTATTTGCAATATTGTTTATTAGCTGTAAACAAGGACAGTCAGATGGCTGTCCCCTCATCTTGAACAAGGGACCTACGGATCATGAGCAGTTCACTCACAGATGATCACAGATAAGGAACTGCTGGCTTTGCTCCCACTGTGTCTGTGAGTGTATTCCTTCAGTCATATCGCCTCACATTACAGCGAGGTTACCTACCACTTTATTAAACAATTTTACAAGCATAACTAAAGCATTTGGGTTGTTAACATATATTAAAGAAGGTTTCAAATCAGCGCATTGTATTGTGCAGTGAAGTCATAAAAATATGCCAACATAAGCATATCTAATGAGGAAGATGTTGCATGGAGATGGCTGTTTCCCTATTATCCCATAAAATAACTGTGTATTTTTATTTATATGAGTAATTTTAGACAAACATTTTACCAAATCCCCATTCATTTAGGAAAGATATAAACACAATGAGCTTAATATAAGAAAGTGTTTTAAAACATATTTTAGTGATTATAAAATGAAATGAAATTAAAGAAAAAAGAGTCCTAGAGAATTTTTCTTTCTCCCTCATGATGAGAAAACAAATATAGGTTATCATCTGGCACATTATTTGTGATGTGGCAGTGAAGTGAAATTTGTGCCTCACACCATGTATTCTTTACAGGATGAAAAAGAGTATAATTTAATTTTTTTATTTGAAGGTTCTGTCTGGGTGCATTGGCTACCAATTTTATTTTTATTGCAGTGCATGGATAGCTAAGTCACATATCCTTATGTTAATGCAGAGTACATAGGAAAGGAAGGGGAAAGTATAATTTTTGTTGTTGCTTTTGTCATTTGAAATTTTCATAGTGTCTATGCACATTGGCTACCATTTTATTTTTACTGCACTGCATTGATAGCAATGTCACATATAATTAACACCAAGGTAGAATAAAGAAAAACCAGGAAAACCAGATTTTCTCCCTGCCTCTGCTATGACCATTGTTTTAAATTTTTGTATTGTGTGAATAGCATTTCAAGAGGATGGTGAATATACTGAAAGATCATATCTCCATTGTAAAAAAGTATCATGGTATATGTGTTTGTATTGCTCCATAACAGAGTGGATAGAAAATATAGTTCTACTCACATTTCTTATCAGTGGGATACAAGTTTGTTCAATATCTAGGAACAGTTAATGTAGAAACAGCCATTTCCCAGGAAAACTGGAATAATAACAGAATTTAATTTCCCTGAATCAGTATATTTTATTAAAGTGCTTATCTCACGCATCCCAAAATAACTTCTGTGTCCACCTCACTGCCTTTTAGATCTTGAATAGAGAATGTGACACCCGCTTTAGGACATGTGGGGTTACTCTGTAGTTGTGGTGGACTCATTCTTCATTAACGACTTGTGACAACAGTCACCAGGATGGACACAACACCCACCTACATGGGGAGGGCATGACATACAACTGCATGACTGGTCTCTTTTCCATGACATGTCATTTTACAAGTTGGCACCAACTGCAGGCAGGAGTGGATTGGATTAACTTTGGGAAATTTGTACCTTATTATGGTGGATCTATTGTGAGCAATTGTCTCAGTTTTGGAAAGCAAAAGAGGTCAGCTTGTTTTATTTTGGAATTTATTATTAGAATTTGCTTATCATATACAACACTGCCTCTTTACCCTTGACCTTTGAGCAAATGTGTTGTGGTCCTGTAAATTCACTTTAATTTTTAAGGACCCACCCGTGGACATACAGATATAGGGCTGCCAACAAGAAATGTCAAGCTCCAGTAAGGTCCTTCATCTACAGCTTGGGTAGTTCTACTAGTCTGAGATAGATCTTATGCATTGCAGCTTGCCACCTCGCTCTTTAGGCAGAATACCACAAGCTGGTCAGAAAAGCTACTGAAAAGACTGGAAGGCATAACTTTGAAGAGCAGATGAGCACTCTGGGTTTATTTAATTTGGAGGAAAGGGGGCTGAGGGGTGAGCTCATTGCTGTCTACAAATTTCTGAGAAAGTGAACTGGAGAGGGAGGTGCTGGCCTCTTCCTGGCATCCAGCAGGAATGGTTCATGCTTCAGGGAAGGTAGAAGCTTGCCATTAGGAAGCTTTTTTTCAATTGGAAGGGTGGCCAAACACAGGGAACAGAGGGATGTCCCAAACCTGTCAATGTTTAAGAGACATTTAGGTTATGTGCTGAATAACATACTTTAAGTTGTTATTTAATTAAATAACTTTAATTAGACCCTGAAGTGGTGAGGCAGATGGTCTAAATAAGTGTTGTAGGTCCCTTTCAACTAATATTATNGATAATTGTCTCAGACAATTTATCCAGCATCAGTAATGTCCCTTTCTTTTTTTGCTGAATGACATTTTGAATGTGAACCTTCCATTCTTGCCAAAAAAGAGCTAGGGTGAGATTTGTGGTGTACATGAACCAACCTGAATCTGGAAGGACAAGATAACCTTGGCCAACATATCTTTAATGAATACTGCATAACATTAAATGATTACACGTGGGTAATAGATTTTGTGGTGTCACAACAGGTTCCATGGCAATAAGCCACCTGAAAATATAAATATGTGACAGATACCATGGTATAAATTTTTAATGCATTTCCTTGTGTGGGACTTAGAAAAGCCTCCTCCTCACCTACTGCAACAGGTCACTTGTGTGCAAAGGCAGCAGCATTCCTTCTTCAAAATGTCATATACAATGAAAATCATAAAAGAAAGGCTGGACATAGGAAACCCACAAGTCTTTCCATTCACACTGAATTTGAGGTGTCATCTCCTGTACTACTGGTGCTGATGTTCCTTGGATGGTGTCTATGAAAACTCACACCCTCAATCATGTAATACAAGGGCAAGTGGGGATGACTTGCTTTTGGAGAGTCATTTGCAGTGTTGGGCACAACTTTTGATGATACTGGTGTCCTTTTCCCTCCTGTAGCTCAAGTGAGACAGAACAAGTGTGAAATATTATGTAGCAGGTGTTAGAGAAAGAGGGATAATGCAGCAGTTTTGGAAGAAATGATGGATGAAAATAAACAGCTAAAGAAAAAGAAACCCAGAACCACCCTTCTCTCACGAGGAAAGGAAAAACTGGGACTGTGTATTGGGGGTTTGTAGAAGGCAAATTTTAGCTTGTTTCTAAAGGTCTCCATATGTTTCAATTTTTGTTTTCTATTTTCCTTTTGGATGTAGCTTTTGGTACTTCTTTGTTTCATACTGGCGCCTCCCAGAACATTTTTATATTATGAAAAATATACCGACATCTGAAAAATATATCACACTTATCTCAGACCTCCAAATATGAACTATGACTTTTTCCCCCTCTCTAGGTTTTTATTAAGCTCAGTGGGACTAATTCCCTATTGTTCTGCACCTTGTGTAGGTCTTACGTATCAAATGGGTGTGAAATGCTGGCTAAAACTACAGACATATCTTTAACTGATCGACCTCGAAGTTTGGGATCACACACCAGAAATTTGCATCCAAATCTTACATCTCTAGTGTGGACGGAGCTTCTGCAGATGGCAGGTGATGTCACAGGTATTAACAAGCCACTTTCTCTTCCACTATTATTTATAACAAAATACTGGTTTAATTTGTTTAATTTCTAAAGCATNTTTTTTTTTTTTTTTGGCAGCCACCACAAACACTGGCAGGAGATTGACAATGTAAAGTAATAGCAGGAAAAATGGATTTTTCTCAACATGTTGAACGCACTGCAAGAATCCCTTTGCAATCCACCTGCAGTCTGCAGGATTGCTGTTACAGAGAAATCAAAGTTAAATAACCAGCTATGGACTTTATATGCTAAAAATAAAACAGCCCAGAAGACAAAAAACCCCCCAGTTTTTAAATCATAATCAAATTTATAATAGAAATGATTGATGAGTTTCTGTGATAAACTTTCTCCATGAAATATTATTCTTTCTCTGGCATAATGGATGGTGATAGATGCTGCTACTCAAATTTAGTTTATTTCTGTCAGAAACTTGTCCTTAGGGCCTTCTAGTTAGTAGCTCTTTTGATGTGTTATCAACCTACACATCTCATCTCAGAGACTCCTCAATGGAGTGTGTACTTGAATAAAAACTTATTGTACAATATTCAGAATAAAATAATCCTTACTTCTCCTAATTTGATAATTTATACACCTGGTAGCTTAGATACAAAGAGTCTGATGTTCTAACTTTGGGAAAATTAAAAAACCTCAACCTTCCCCACAAAACACTAGCTTACAGTAAGAAAGAATTGGGTTTCCCCCTTTCTTTACAAAGAGGAAATATCAACCACTATAGCTTATAAATATTATCATGGTCTGGCAAAGTCAATTTTGTATGAAGCAAGATATTGAGTAATAACTGTCTTAATAACAGCAGGAAAAGAGAATTTTGGTAAATGCTGTGTTAACCTCAGTCAAATACCTACTCATCTCTCATTCAGGGAATACCACATTGAAAGGAAATTTCTGTGAATTGGAGAAATAAGGATTTGACCACATGTAGAAAGGCAATTTTCCTACTTTGTGAACTCATGAACTGATTAAAAAAGAAGCAATTATAGTTTTTCAACAGTAACTGTAAGTTTACTAAAACCATTGCCTGATACTCTATATTGTTAAGTTATATTTAATACTTATGAGATTAAGACACAAAGATATATCTAGTTTCAGGAAATATCTTCAAAATTCAGTTGTCAGATATCTGTATTAAAGCAAATATTCAGATTAATTGGTGATGGGATTGTTTAATATCTAACAGAAAAGAAGAAATTGCTAAGTCAGTGGAGAGAGAAATTTTGGTGTCATCACCATCTCTTTGCAATCATTTCCCCAAATGTTTATACATGTAAGCACTGACTAAAAATCACTTGAAAGATTTAATCTGATGTTACTATAGTTTTTACTGATTATTTACTATGTTTGACCTGCTATGTAAATACTTTAAACTACTTCACTATCTGAAACTAAATTGCAACAGGTGAGTTTAAAGGCTAGTTAAAAACATTTGTATTGATTATATAATGAACAAAATAATTTCAAATTATTTCAAAATTTGTGTAAAAATGAGTGCATCAAAGTACACTAAAGCATCTAACTAATTATACCCAAATTTTAAAATTGTAAATATATAATAATTAACCAATAATTTTAAAATAGATAATTTCCTTCTACATTTCAATTCATTTAGTAACTGAAATCTTCAGTCTAGCATGTTCTAAAGAAGACATGCAAATGTAAGAAAAATAAACAGAATGCATAGTGGTGCTCCTTTAAAAACAGCTTTCAATGTGAAAATACTGTTAACACATGGATCTGTCATGATTTCATTGGTGACTATCAGAGGTACTAAAATGGTGTTTGGTAGTCTGTTGACCATTTGTCATTTTCCTGGCATACCAGTGAAGTTAAAATCATTTGGGAAGAACATTATTACTTTTCTTCCCTAGATTGATGATTGTATTCATAATAGGAACTGGTTTCATGTTGTGCCATCAAGTGACTTTGTGTATTACCCAACAGCTTTCTTCTTGCCAGTCCAAAGACGGGCCCAGAAGGAAAAAACTGCTCACTGAACCACATCTCTCTTGCTCTCAAAACATTACATCAGAGCACCTGTTGTAGGACACCACAACCAGACATGGGGAACGTTTTGCAGCAGAACAAGATGATAAGGAATGATCTTCAGATTTCCATGGGGGTTACAACTCGCTGTCTGCAGATGAAAGTTACTTCCCATTAATAATTGATGCTGCAATACATCCTAGGCTGTTTTAGTGACAGATAGTGTTGCACAGTTTGAAGAACCACTGCCAGGAGCTTAATAGCCATTGGTTTTGGTGAGCAGCAAACAGATTAACACTGGCCTCTGTTTTTTTCAGAAACACTTGAAAAACCACTACTGCCATGATCACAAAGGAGAAGCAATCCCTTTCCAAAAATTAAATTTGTTCATAACCTTGTGATACAGACCATAAATAGCCTTCTTATATTTCACACACATGAACAAATTACATGAACAATATATATAATATTTACTTTACAAAAATACAAACTAAAGTGCTGTATGAACAACCCATCTATTAGCAAAGGGTTAATTTCCAATTCCACATGAAATCTGGATTGTATGCCTAGTTGACTTGCTTGCTATGACACTGTACTGGTTGCAGGCATAAAGTGATAGCAAGGAAAATATTAATTAGTTGGTACTGGGGCTGCTTGTGCAAAAGTTACACCAGAGGAAAAAAGTAAGAGAAGGCTGAGGTTTGGGTCATGGAAAAGCTTTTATGATTTTCTGCAGCAGATTATGGAGTTTAGAAATGATAAAAATATTTAAAAGGAAGCTATTTTTATTTGTGAAAATTATTCTTGGTGAGTTTAATGAATATGTTTTATTTGCACACAGGATTAATATAATAATAATAGCAAAAAATGCTAAAAGAATATGTCAGAATTCCAAAGAACTAAATCAGAAAACACTTATTGGAGAGAATAATCTTTCCTCTGCTTTATACCTAAACCCCTGGTACCCTACAAGAATATAAGACAGAATAAGAGTTTGGCTACCATTTTTTTAAAAAATGAATTTCTGTTTGTGTTTTGAAAACTGGAAAAGATATCTCATCTGATGAATTAGATATTTTAGCGTTTTAGTAATATAATTAAAAATGTTGATGACAGGTTAGAAAAGCAACTGAAAGTGGTGTATGTAAGAAAATGCTGAATTTTTTTACATATTTCAATGTTACAACAATTTCTTGATGAAGATTTACAGAAAGGAAAAAAGTTAAATTCAGAGAGTATGTAATTCTGTCTTTTGTTCAACAATGAAGAAACATTTTTGTCTTCCAAATGCAATGATGCTGATTTGCATTTTCAAAGGGAAAATAATAAAGAATCGTTAAACAATAAGAATAGATAAACCACTTCTACTGCTGGAAATGTCCATTTTACTTTTTTAATCTTTATTGAGCACATAACTTCTTCTATGAGAAACCATCAGTTTGTTCTATTATCTGAGATAAAAAATGGGCCAAACAATGGGCAGATTGAACAGCCAAGAAAAAGATGAGGACTACAGAAATTCTGTTTTTTGTATACCTTTAGGTGATCAGGAAAGTGACCCTAGAAAGAGCAAAATGTTCAGGAAGCCTTCTCCTTCCCAGACATGAGGTAAGAAAACCTGATGGATTAAAGGATATTGCAATCTCAAACACATCCATCTGAAGGAATGACTAAATCCATTTCTCCATTTTCATTAAAAGAGACCAGACTTCCTGGTAACACACGTAACACCACTGCTGCAGGTTTGGAAGGACATGCAGTAAGCCAGCTGCCACCACTGGTAGTGGAAAACTCAGGATGGATCTGATTTGCAAGTTATGTTGTGAGTTGTAGCAAAGTTGAGAAGGAAAACTCTTTTGGACAATAAATTGGAAGAATAGCATTTTACCTGTTTAGTTGATGCTTTTTGGTAGTGATCCACTCTTTCTCAGCATCAAATAATTATCACTATGTCACAACAAATAGAGGAAATGATACTAGTACAAGATATTCCCTTAAAAAAATAATAAAATATAGAATTATGGGTGGGTCTGGGTAGGAAAGGACCCTTAAAGTTCATCTAGTCTAATCGGTCTGCCACAGGCAGGGACATCTTCAGCTAGATCATGCTGCTCAGAGCCCCATCCAACCTGGCCTCAAATATTTCTAGAAACTAGGTGGGCATCTACCACTTCTGCAGACAACCTGATCCACTGTCTCACCATCCTAATCTAAAAATATTTCTTCCTCATATCTAGTCTGAATATACCTGTTTTCAGTTTAATGTTATTACCCCTTGTCCTTTCATTCCATATACTTGCCAAAAGTCCCTTACCAGCTCTGTTTTAGCTCCTTTAGGTGCTCTAAGGTTTCCCTGGAGCCTTCTCTTATCCAGGTTGAACAAACCCCAATTCTTTCATCCTGTCTTCACAGAAGAGATGTTTCAGTCCTGTGGATTCCCCTGTATTTGCTTCAATAGGTTCAAATTCTTCTTACACGGGGTGCCCCAGAGCTTGATTCAGCAGTCCAGCTGGGGTTTCATGAGGGCAGAGTAGAGAGGCAGAATCACCTCCCTTGACCTGGTGGCCACAGTGTTCTTGATGCTGCCTGCGACACATGCTGGGGTGTCCCCAGCCTTTCTTCCCTCAGTAGACACTAATTTTTCTGGTAAGGTCTGCTCTCAGTTCTCTCATCCCCATGACTGTATTAATTCTGGGGGTTGCCCCAACCCAGGGGCAGGACCTTGTACTTAGTCTTGTTGAATCAGATATGTTTTCCAGAGCCCCACTTCCTGAACTTGTCCAAGTCTCTCTGGATGGCATTCTGTCCTTCAGACAGATTGGATTTATGAAGTCAAAATAAACGAGTGCAAACAATGAAATAGGAAATAAATACACAGTCAATAAACTTGAAACTATTACATGTATCTCCACAGATATAAATAACTAGGATGACTTAATCTCATTTGGCTCTACCTTTCAATGAAGTTTGAGTCTCTAGCCAAATGAAGGACATTCATGTGGGGTAAGCTACCCCTTACTCCTTTACCTTCATGTTTTCCCTAAAGCAGTTGTAAAAAATCCTAATTTTTTGTTGTTTTTACAGGAATTTAGAAAAGTATAAAACTAAAGTGGGCCTCAAAAATGCAAAGAAACTTTAGAGTTGACACTCTGCCAGGTAACAGAAATAGATGAGAGCCTACATTGACAGACCAGGAGGAGTTAGGAGTGAAAGATCAAATAAGATGTGAGAAATCAAAATAATCAGAGAGCTTTAGAGCAGATATCATACTATTAATTTAATTATGAGTGTAAATGGTACATGTGTAGACAATATCGTGCTAAAGAGAGGAGACAGAGAGGTTGAATGTTGAATTTCTCTCTTCCTTTATTTCTTCCTTTATCTACTTCATTAATCCTGATTAATGAGTCAAAGGAGTGCAGTCTCTGTCCATCCATTTCACTGGAATTTTATCAAGCTAATGGGGATTCTGCAAATTAATCTGTGATGTTGTATCATAATTCAGTGGACTATGTTTTGAAAAAAATTTCCAGACCTATCCCTTCATTTTCTTTTTCATATTTTCTGGTGGTTGTGATTAAACATTTTAAATCAACACCAGTTACCACACCACAGTGTCTGAAATAGTATTGTAATTTTCTCCTATAAGATACATACATCAGGATAAATATTTCAATGACAAAGCCAGTATTTCTTTCCTCCATGACTACTGTTAAAAGAGTACAAATATTTATAGGTTTTTATTACATCTCATTGTCAACACTTATCAGTACTCAGAACTTAAACTTCTCCCTGTAAATTGCTTCCCCCGGTATTTTAATGTAGTTTTGTTTCTAAATTCTATTCTATGGTCACATTTCAGAGGAAATAATTATGTGGACTTAACAGACTGATGCATGTCATGAAAACAATTAAGCAATTTGAATGATACAGCAATAGCAAGTCACCAGGACTGAATGATCTCCGTCCAGAATTCTGAAGATAGAAATTTATTAATTATAGTATGTATAGATAGGAATATATCTCCTTAAGATAGTAACAATAATATATAGCCACTCCCCATCACAAACTGAAAGGCACAAATACTGCTAATTTCAGGGGTTCAACTTTAAGAAATGGTGTGAAAGTTCAGACACATTCTGGTGCTGGGAATGCTGTTGAACTGTCTTAAGATGATGACAATGCAGGACTTGAAGGAGTTTAACCTGAAAGGACTAAAACAAGGCCTCTTCTGTAAAAAGAAGCTGAATTAGAGCAAAACAGGTGAAAGTGAGACCGGAATAATAAACCCTGGACTTTCCAAAACCTTATGGTAAAGATAATTTAAATAAACCGTTTAAGGAAATAAATTTCTGTGTAGGAAGGAATGAATTCCTACTTTAGATTAAACCAGGTATTTGTTATTTTTAGTGCATCAGTTCTCTCCTTCCTCTCTGCCCCCCCAGCATGAAGGTAAATTAAAATTGTACAAACACATAGTATGGATAATTACTCCTGCTGTGTTTCTCTGGTGGTGTTCATACGTATTGACTGGGATGGAGAAAGTAAGAACTAGATAATGTCAATTAGCTGATTTGTGTGGCTCTAAAGCCGATATGGTCAGTGGTAGGGTGCTGGGATAACTGAGGTGCCTGCTGAACTCCAGCTCTCCCTGCCAGCTCTTGCAGGGTCTGAAACTACACAGCAACTTGTCTGCCTGTCCATGCCCAAACTTTGGCTGTGTTTACTACTGAAACAAACCTTGATTCTCCAGAATCGTTCTGTAGGACCATACTACGGAGATGGCAAGGACGTTGTAGTGCCAGTGGAGGCTTTTGTAGTGGCAGTGCAAGGTCTGCTTGTGAGGAGCAGTGAGACAGCATGTGTTCTCCTATTGAAAAGAGTAGCAATAACCCAACCAGGCAAAAGATAAGCTTTTTCTGCTCTAAACCTGTAAATTAAACAGAAATCAATGTCATATTGTCATCCTAGCCACAACTTGTTGTTTGTAGGAGAACACCGAGGTTTGCTCATCTGACTTTGGGAAGGACATTTGGTGTCACTTGGGTAACACACTTTGAAAATAGGTTTTATTTAGCACGTCAAATTGCAGAGCAAGTAGTTAGACCTCAGTCTGAGACTGACTCACCTTGGATTCACTGCAAGTCTGTAGAAAAGAATATTATTTGAGTGGATGTAGGCATACAACAAAAGGCATATCTTCTGCCTTGTTCAGACCTACAGAACAAAAATAGAAGGGCACATTGATGAACAGAAATACGATTATCTCCTCTATCTGGCTTGAGATTGAAATGGAATCCAGCCCTACTCAGTCAAATATTTTGGCTGGATTTTGAAAAGGGTTAGGTAGGTGCATTGCTGTTATTGCCAATAACAACTCATAGAAACAGATAAATACATGACTTTTTAAGCCTAATGCTCTTCTCCGGCTTTGAATTGATACTACTGTGAAACATTTGGCTATCTAAAAGTAATCAGATGTAATGTTTCATGTTGTACAGTAGCTTTTCTGTCTGAAGAAGTTAGGAAGGATACATTTGCCCATGTTAATGGATAACCTCTCTTATTTTTTAATGAGCTGGTATGTTTTTGAGATACTTAACTCATTTATGCTGGAGATACAATGTGCCCAATTCTTTGTGCCAGTGGTGTTACTATTCCAGTTAGGAGAAAACATTTAACATCCCAGAAAAAATGGAACTGTTGTTCCCTTTGCTTCTCATTGATTCAGCTAGATCATTCCTTTGTGGTCCAAATTTTGGTCTACTTCCTTACTCTTTCAGTCGATCAAATGTAATTTTTAATGTGCATAGTAATCTCTATGCCCAGGCTTTACCTATTAAAACACAAGCAAGAATAAAAATGAAGCAGGGCACTGGTTAATGGTGACTTTCGCTTGTACATATGTAAAAAGCTTGTCATGTACACCTCTGCCTAATGAGAAAGCACAGATGTTCTGACAAGCAACAGCAACAAATTTAAAAAATAGTCACTATCTTGTCAAATAATGCTTGTGTATCAAGGATCTAGAATACAAAGCAGATTTATCAGCAATCATATTTGGAGTAAAATTCACTTGAATGTAACACCTTCTCCCTCTAAGATTTTGAGTGAGATATCTTAAAGAGATCATACAACTTACTCATTCCAGGAACAAAGGTTCTTTTTTGAAAGCTGTCAGCTTGCTGACAGATATGATGAACATTTACTTCAGTCTTGTAAAACATATTAATCAAACTTGTTCCTATAGCTTCAGTCCAAGGGGGGCTACTGTTTTCTTTAGAAAAATGTTGTACATAATTGAGGAACTATAAATACACGTTGAATGCAAGCCATTATCTATGACATTCATTTATTTGTAACGAATACCTACTAGTCTATGACAGGCTTAAGGGAGATGTAAGCAGTATATGGAAATCTGTTAAATACAAGGCTATTTGCCAAAGACCCATACACCATTCATTGAACCTTAAAAAATTTTGAAAATATGGGTTGCATTTGCAAACTTCCATGTATGGAGAGCTGGCAAGCTGCCTGGTTTCTACTTAAAGGGTTGTCATCCTTGGAAAAATAAATTTCTCCTACTAGACAAAAGTCAGTGTTTTCATGTTTTACTGCAGTCAAACTGATATGGTTGACAATTTAATGTCTCAACACTTAAAATACCTGTGGATAATCAGTTACTTCAATCATTCATAACTACAAATTCTTCTGTTTTCAAAGACTGTATGCCTATGACAGAGATATTTAACAGTTTTACCAGAAACCTTCCCATCCTTATTCTTTTGTGATTTCTCTTAAACTGTGAAGTTCTTTTTTCCCCAAATACATGATTTTATAATGAATGGGAAAAAAAAATCCAATCCTGCGCTGTAATCAGATTTTTAAGCCTTTGTGCTAATGTCCTGTTTTATTTAATTTGATGTATAGCCTGCTTGCCTGTTAAACGGATGTGGAAATGTGCTGGCACTCCATCTGAAGATATCTTTGTGAGTGAAAGAATGCTCAAGACTTTTTCAAAGCGGCTGCTGAACATACATTTCTCTTCTGTGGCTCCAGGCGATGTTAACAGCTATCCCAGCAGACAGGTATCCCAAGGTTAAAGGCTAGCAGAACTGTGCACCTTCACCATCTGTCAGCAAAGGAGATGGGAAGTTTCTCAAAAATAATAATGAAAATGGCAGCAATGATGAGAAACTGAAGGAGCTCACAACAACAACAACAACCAACAACAACAACAACAAAAGAAGAAAAGGAATGAGCAAAAAATGAATTCTGGGTAGTACAGCACCTGGAAGAGCTGATTTTAATATCTGGCAGGTTGAATTCACTAATCTTTGCTATTCATATTGATGTGAAACTTCATAGAGTTTTAGAGATTTATATCTATTAAGACAGGTAGGAGTGTTGCTACAACATGGGAACAAGTTTGCCTGCACCTGCCATTCTTTCTCCATGATAAAAATTGATGTGAACTGTTTTAAATGCCTAACAGATAATTACCCTAAACTCTTAATAAGAAAAACTACATTTTTAGTGTCCTCTATCTTTAAAAAGTAATTAAAAAAATAGACTAAAACTCACCAGCAAGGCAAACCAACATTCCCCCCTCTTTTTTTTCTTTGATTACTTGGTGCCTTGTAATCAAACTAAGCTTAGTTTCAGGACCCTTGGGGCAGTATCTCTTAGTTCTCTGTCAGGCTGTGTTGGAAAACAATCAGTCTTGTTCTTGCACTGGCTTGGTAGAAGTGCCACAACACAAGGAGTGCAATGCTTTGCTCTTTCTGTGAAGCTTCTATGACAAAAGTTTTTATCAGAAGCTGACTGTATTTAGGATTATGAATATGCAATGACTCTCATTAGTATTGAAGCACAGGAACATGGTCTGACATCCCTTGCCACTTTTAGCTGCTGCAGAGTTGTCTAATGAATTCTCTTGCTCTTTTACTCTCACAGTCTTTTCTGCTATGGCCCAATTTGAGAATACTATTGATGGCAGAAGATTAATTGCCAAAAACCGCTCTTGATTTTGTTAAACAGTGTTGTGTCAGTGTTTAAATTGTCAAAACAGAAAACTATTGAACTCTACAGGGGACAATTCCATCGCAAGTGGCGAGGATATGCACGTCTGTATGCATTGCCATGCACAGGCATAAAGGTGTATGGCACAGGTGTGCATATGGCCTTGTAACTGTACTTATGCATACAAACATGTCTGTGTATCAGTGATGAGTCTCAGAAACCTAATGAATTGTGTCTTTTATTTTCCCAATAAGAACAAATGGTGATAATGGAAAGTTTTTCAAATGAGCTCAACTCCGATACATTGCTACTTGATCAACTGTTTTACACTCTCCCTTGTCCCACTGGAAATATGCTAAGTACTTTTCAGCTCATCTGCAATCTCTTTGAAGAAGTTACTAATAAGGATGGTTCCAACAAGTGATTAAGATATATGGCTCGATTTGTTGTATTTGAGGAGGTGTGTACGCTTTCAGAAACAAGTAGAAATGACCCTTTTCCCTCCAGTTTGTTAAATTAAGCATTATTTCCCCTATTCATCTGAAATTTCTTCTGACATAAAAGAAGCTTTAATGTCTCCCTGCAGATTATGAAGTGTAAAGTGAATTGAAACAGCTAATGTATTCTTTGAAAACTTAAGCAGTATTCTGAAAGGTGTGTGTGTGTACTGCAAACAATAAAGGATATGAAGTTTTCCCAGTAAGATGTCAGTTTTCTGGAGCTCTATATCCATTTAATCAGTAATGGAAATGGTCCCAGTGCAAGGAAAGAGGATCTCTTTAATTTTTACTGTGATTTTTGACACTGTTGCTCTAACGTAAGCTTGCCTTACCTCTTGATCCAACCCCAGGACTGTCTGTTCTTATCAGCTGGATTAGAAAATTACGAACATCTACATCTTGTGAGTATCAAATACAAAAGCAGTTTAAATAAATGCAGTTCTGACAAAAGTGGCTCAACTATCATACATCAAACGCTTGTTACCTCTCTTTGCCTTAGTGACTGCACATGACTAAGAAAGAATGAGTGATAAAATCTGAAGAAAGATGAAACCAATCTGGACTCTTTTAAAGATCATCAATCATTCTGCACAGCCATGATATTA
The DNA here is from genome assembly GCA_013397195.1 of Hylia prasina. Lineage (NCBI taxonomy): Eukaryota > Metazoa > Chordata > Aves > Passeriformes > Sylviidae > Hylia > Hylia prasina. Next base: position 15,884 of record VYXD01008200.1, on the reverse strand, counting down.
TTAGTTCCAGTAAGCCTTGTTCTCCCATTTTATGGACATCTTAAGCCCCCCACCCCAGGACCAACGCTACCATGGGAAATCATTTTTATGGGCAGCATCTCAGTGTGGGCCAATCAGATCTAATCACATAACAAGCTACTGAATTATTCAATGTTCTCCCTAATTTTGCATTCTTCCTGCACTTTGCTGTCACTACAGGGTTTTAAAAGTATGGATTTTTACAATATTTATTAAGAAGATAACTATTTGCAGAATTTTTCTTTCTCTATGTCTTTCAATAATCATCATTCCCTTAGATTGTTACAATGTATGCATTACAATGCATAGAATATTTTTTCTAAAAGGAATAACAACCCAGAATGTGGCACTCAGCTTTAAACTCTTCCAGTTTTTAATATACCAAATGTGAGGACAACAATAGTGAAACAATTGTGTTCAAACATGAAATATTCATATTTACAGAGCAAACTATAACCAGCATGTCTCTTAGCTGTTGCTATGAATACAGGGCTTACATTGTATGTGAAAATATTTCAGTTTTAATTGCAAATCTGTGCCGAGATGATTTGGGGTCTGTAATTAGCACATAAATTTCAGACTTTGCAACTGCTGTGAAAACACACATTATTTATGGAACTATTATCTAAATATAATTCAGTATTTTTTGCTTTTAATAACTACTGTAAAAGTCTGATTTAATAAAATGTGAAATTTTCCCATCTCTTGCACTTCTCTTCATATTATGGAGCATTCATTGCTCTGCACCAGCATTTCCCATGCAATCTGCAGTGGACTTTGCTTTTATCCATACTTCACTCATACCTCAGGGAGATTTCTTCACAACCATAAAGTGCCTGACACTTATTTTTTTTTTTAAAATGAAAGCCTGGATTATTCAAATAGCTCTGAACTGCACAAATGCATAGTTTATGGGGCCTCCATCCTCATGATTTTCATCAGGGGTAGAAGTAGGAATAGATAGGAACCTAGTCACAGCTGGGTTAAAGCTCCTGTGTGCAGATTTCCAGTTATCCAGAGAGGGTTAATGGAAGGACAAAGTGTTGCCTTGTTATCACCCACTTATTGCAAACTACAGGCTCAAGCACTTCTAGCTCCCATCAGTGAAGGTCACAACCAGTACAAAATTTGCCTCTTCCTTGTCAGAAATTAATGGATTTTCAAAACATGTCTCAAAACACAAAGCCTGTTTTGCAGCAATAATTTCTGAGACCTTTTATCATTCTTGAGTCTAAAAGTCTAATTTTAGGTCTCATGGAACTGAGCATTTTTCTTGCTAGCTTTGTGCTTGTCTCTAGGTTCAGGACTGGAACTGCAGATAGAGACTGGGCACAGATACCACAATGTCAGGTTAAATAGTAAAACAGAGCTTACAGTAACAACAATGACAAGTCCATAATATGGACTTAAATTACATCAGAATGTCACCCATCTGAAATTTTCTCTCTTCTACATTTTTGCCCCTGGGTATCCTTTTGGATCCCTGTGTATGTAGTTTTACTCTCTTTGAAGGAAAATACTTCTAAACTGCAAGACACCTTTCTGTCTCTGGCTGCTCCAGCACCTTTGTGCAATGACAAACTCAACAGCCACTCCAGTAATAATCAGAATAATGATCACTGACAGGGTTGCCTTGCTTCTCCCGGGGCTGCCTGCCCTTACACAAAAAGCTGTATCTTCAGAAGCATCACCCAGTCCACTCACAGGATGGGCTGAAAGCTATATCAGAGCCAGGAATGTGCAAATTTTTTGGCATGGGGCTACCAGGATTTTCTCTGAACTGGGAGTAGTACCTTTTCATATGTGTGTCCAGTTGCTGGAGACAGGCAGGAGACATGCATGGTGTAAACAGGCATAATTTTCTGTTTGGACAGTGATATCAATGTCATGGTGCACATGTTCTAGAAAGAGTTACAAAAAGTAATTGAAAGATTCAGCGTGAAATCACTGAAAGCTGTATTTTAAAGTTCCAGTATTACTACTACCATTAAAATTTAAAGTGACAGAGGCCCAATTATGAACAGTTATTTTCTTATATAAAATGACTTACTTTGGCCTTTGTAAAACCCTCATTTCTGCCTTGCCATCACTGCCAAACTGCCACAGGACCTGTCTTTATGGCTTCTGGTGTCAGCATGATCCTGAGCCTACTGATGAGGAGTGGATCAAGAGGGCAGAAAGGCTTGAAGCCTCATAGGGAATGGCAGAGCAGACTGCCAAGTGGTCTAGCCTGCTCTCATGGTAATACTAGACAAAGCTTCAGTACCTGAAAGAGACCCCAAACCTGCCTTTGTAAACTGAAAGTGACGTCTGGGGACCAATGAACCAGTGAGTACATTTTTAGGAAGATAAAAAAGGGTGGGTGAGACAGGAGAACTTTTCTGACACACAAGAGAATTAGTAATTGTTGCAATTGCTTTCTTCACAATTTTGATATTTTGATGTTTGAAATTTACTGGTTTCACACAATAAACCTTAGCATTCAGTGCACCTCATAAGACTGTCTAGTCAAATAATAATAAAAAAAATCTCCTTTATCTTTATTTGGCTGGTACTACACCGACTACTTCAGATCAATAGGTTATAACATCTTTAAAATCTCAGGAACAAAGTGCTTGCAGTAGTCTTATAATATTGGTATATTTTTCTTAATGTTTGGCATGATGAGATGACATGTAGACCTGAGCTTTCTCATGAGAAGGAAGGTACTGCTTTCTGGGAACAGGGAAAATTTTAATACAGAATGTCTTTGAAAAGTGTCAGAGTTGTGCAGCTGTTCACACAAGGATTTCCTAAAGCAAGAGTGGCATTTGGACCACAGGTAGCAGAATAGTAGTCTAAAAATTTGGGAAAGTAGGCCTGTCCTAATATCAGCCAGATTATTAAACGTGCAACAATTCAGATCAGTTTGATTTTTTTTTCCCATTATCAATGTAATTCCAGATGCAGAAAAATGAATCCAGTTTTCAGATGAGATCAGTGATACCTGAATAATGTGGGAAATCCCAAATAAATGCCCAGGTAGAAAGGATCAGAGCACTTTTTTCAAATCTGACAGAATTAATTTTTCTTCTTACAAGTGATATCAGAACACTGGGGTGTTTTTCCTAGCCACCTATCAAGCTGCTGCATGTATCCATGGCATATCATTCTCACCTTCAGCAATGATGCTGAAGGAATATGAGATACTTTGCATACACTGATCATCATCAGCCCAAACAATTTTAATTTTTAATCCCACATTTAATCAAAATTATCAGAATAAAATATCAGAGAAACTGTTCAGATCACACCTGAGAATAGTCATCAGGAGGGATGTAAATTAGAGGCAAAAGGATGTTCTCTTTGAAGATACTTCCGGGGCATAAAATGATTTCAAGAGCAGAAGATACAAATACACCTACCAGCTCACTATTTTTGATGGTCATAAGTATCTGTGTTACAAAAGAAAGCTACAAACAATGCAGGGAGACAAACCAGTGATGCAGTTGAGCTTTTACCTGCCTACATCCCAAAGCAGAAATTAAAGTTATCAGTGGAAAAGTTTTTTAATTTTCAGCTAATAGGCCATTGTCAGCAGTTGCTTTCTGCAATATTGGCAAGTTCAGTATTTAGTATTCATGCACTACTTTAAATACTTGAAGTGGGACACTGTGCAGCAGCTAGAGGACAGCATCCCTCTGTGCTCAGTACTGTACAAACACAGGATCAACGCATCAAGATGTCTCTGTCTAGGAGATTACAGTGCAGGGAACTGACTGGAGATATTTCATTGTCCTGTTAAGGCCAAATTGCCAGTGATGCTGAACCCTAAAGGAAAAAATTCATCACTTATGTCACTTCAACTGTACCTGTATGCTCATATCACCATGTATAGCTTGACCTGGCCTTGCACTTGAAGGAAAGAACCACCATACGCCATCACCAAAGCAGTTGCTCCCAGCACCATCCTTGTAGCTGGCTGAATACTGGGGCTAAGTGACCTTTGGGATTCAGCCCAAAACTTTCCTGCAAAAATAGGTGAAGGCTGGGCCCAAAGAAAGCTATTTAGTGTTGGTTTAGAAATACTGGTGAAATAATTCGAGGAAGGACACATGATCTATGCAGATGGACAAAGCAATGGGCAAAGCTGTGATCTGCTGCCAGACTGAAAGAAAAAAGAATTATCTTATGCACTTTAGACTCTCTTCACCTGCTTTAATTTTTAACAGAAATGTTGCTCTTTAAGTGCTGTGAGCAATACAAGTTTAATGTGAACTTAGAGGACCATGCAACACAAGCATAATTGACTCATGATGATCACCCTTTAGATTTTTCCCTTTTTCTTAAGTCTTAATATTTCATCCTTAATGGAACCAGAAAACGACAGAGAGTTGGAATATGACATAGCAGTCAACTAATGTGAATTCAACCTAGTAGTCAATATTGAAATTGGATTTGAACTACTGCATAAATTATTGCAGATTAGAAAACTGGAATAAAAGAACCATGGTAAGACATAAACCACCTGCAGCTTATAAGCAAAGGAAACCAAAAATAGTGTTTATAGAGGTCAGAAGTTTACATTTTTATCACTGTATCAGGGAATAGAGGTCACTGTTTATGTTTGTGACATTACTCTGTAAAATTTGAGTTGTTTTATATCCAGGTTTGATATCCTTCCACTAACTAGTCTTACAACAGAAAAACCAAATGAACAGTATTTACACTGAACATTTGGACTGTTGATCAGATACTAACACTCTTTTTAAGCAAAAAGTAGCTCAGCAGTAAGCAATGGAGGAATGTGGCAACATCCTGTAGTGACTTTGACATGTCCTCCCCTAATTATACGTTTATGTGGTTCGTCAAAGCCCATCATCTGAACAGGTAAGACTGAATTCAGTGACTGGTGAATTGGATGTACTCTGAGCTGAAATAAAAGTGGCAAGGTGTCTGTGCTTATTAGGGTTCCTAGTAGAGGTCTTGGTATCTTATGGAAAGGTAGTGTTACTGTCATCTGTGGTGTTTTCTGGAGGATGAAACTGTGGAAACAGATGAGAAACAATATGTACTCTATTAACCAGACTAAAGTTCTGTGCTGGTTTTGGAAGCAAAACCAGTGAGAGACTCCAAGTCAGAAGTACAATTTAATAAGAGCAAAAGAAAAGAAGTAAAATAAAGTAAAATAAAGTAAAATAAAATAAATTCAACAGTATAAAATACCACTGACAGAGTCAGAATACAACCTGACACCCTGTTAGTTAGGGTGGCAGTAGCAGTCCAGATGAAATGGTCTTGAAGTAGTGGTCTTGTAGAAAGGTCTGGTAGCTCCTGTCCTCCATGAATCCAGTGGGGGAAAGGCTGGCTCTGCTGTCCCAAATCCCAGATTATATGCAGGTGGGAATGCTTGGCTCCTCCCCCTGGGTGGAGCATCTCACAATGGGCTGATATCATTCTATGAGTCATGTAATGGGTCCTTGATGGCCCATTAAACAGAGACAGCTCCCAGAGGGAGTTATCTATGAGTCATGGGGCAAGGTATTGATGGGCCATTAGCAGAAGATAAGGGAAACACTGCCCACCTGGTTCCATCATAGAGTATATACTTTGGGCACATCTTACATTTTAACCTAAGACAAGTTCATAAAACTAATGTTGAAAAGAACATTGATTTAAAAAAATGTAGGCCTGCTCCCAGTTTTAGGGGGTAGAGGAGGGGAGATGAAGTCATCACATCCTCACACTGAAAAATGAACAATGGTATATATTGCATACAAAACTTCTAAACAGCTTATTTTTCTCTTAAAAGATCTCAGACCCAGAAGCTCTCCTATGCCTTTGAGTTTGTAATTTTGCTTTCTGACCAAAGCTTTTAGTCAGAAAACACCGAAAAACTTCGTATTTTTTACATCTTTTTGTAGAGAAGGATGGCTTCACAGTTGTTTCTTGATCCCGCAAACAGGTCTGATTAAATGCCTAGGAAAGGTATAACTTAGTAACTTTTGGGTATTAGTGCTTACCCTCAACAGTGTGAAACAGAAAAGGAGGGGATCTGCTTAGCTGCAGTCTGGATCTGTTCTATTTTCAACTTTAGTAACAACATTTTGTTATTCTTGATAACAACATTTATTTTTTCTGTATTTCAGTGTATTCACTTAAAAAAACCCCAAACAACCTGTAGTAATAATTTTCAATTGTAAAACAATGCTAAAACTCCTGACTTATGTAAGCAAAGTGTTTTGAGATCCTCTTAGGAAAGGAGGTATAGAAAAGGAAAGCTGTAGAAGAAGATAGCTGGCAAGAAACACCAGCTTATGATACCACCACCACCTGTGATGCCATCATCTCACAGTATACCCTTTTCTCCTTTCAATTAAGATGTCTAAGCTCAAACCTTATAAAAATATTTGCACAGATGCAGAGGCGAACATGGCCCTCAGAACTTTCTTCAAGACAAGGGAAAATGTCTCCTTGTGGAGAAAACTTATTAACAGTCAAAGCAATGATGGAATCAGCACTTGGGGCAACTCCAAAACCACCTACTCAAACTTGCAAGGAAGAGAGTTAGACATAGATCCTGATGGCATAATTAGTATTTCCTCTGGTTTGGCTCATGTTATTTCTATTCACATCTGTTGAAAGCAAAGAAAAAGAAAAATTTTAAAGTTGTGATTGTCTTCCCCAGCAAAGCTGATTGTGATTTCCATTTTGCAGGAGATTTTAATTTCTCTTATATCCATTACCAGGCTGACAAAACCAAACAATGACTCCTAATTTCTATTTCCCTCAGTTGGCATCACCAAAGGGTGATAAAAATTTGGGAAAGCTGCTGACATCACTTGGTTCAATTAATATGCTGGTGTTGTCCCTGGGCTGAAGAATGTGTGTAACTATGTATGTTTGTTTCTCACTGTACCTTCAGCAAAGGAAGTGGAGAGGAGAATGAAAAGAAAGTAAATTTTTAATCTGTTCATTTACTTCCTTCTTTCTGTGCAGTCTTTTCTGCCTGACATACAGAAAACTAGGGTGTGTGCCAGTTAATGCCTTTGTGAAGGATAAAAAGTCTGTATATAAGCAGGTGGGCACTAATCATGTTTTGAGTTTATGTTTTGTGTATGCTTCTTCTTGGCCCTACTCCTCCCTTCATTCTTTAATTTGTATAAGCATGTAACATATGAAAAGCACTCACACAGCCAGCTTCCCATATGGTGTAGAAAAGAATGAAGGATTAATCATTAAAACACCTTTCATTTAGTGTGTCTGCATTGGGAATACCTTGTTAGGCACGCTGACAACAACACTGTCAGGCACAAAAGAAACTTAAACAAATCCACTTGAGTTTGTCCCTAATTTCTGAGAATTAAGTGTGTATTAAAGACTCAGAAAAGTCCTCCCTTAAACTTAATTGAGAAAGGACATGAGACACCCTTTTATAACTATATAAGCATAGGTTGTTGCTGATAAATCGATTTTGAATTTTGTATATTTGATTTGCATCAAAAATGACAAAGAGACATGCTGCTAAGCGACTTTCATTGTAGCATTGGTATCATATCCTCCACTTCTCCAGATATAAAACGTAGTTTAGGCTCATTCTGTAAATGTATAGATGGGCAGTATCTGTGCTGATATTTTGATGTATGCCTGAATTACATGAGGGACAGTTCCTAGCTGCTGATGGAGCGCTGCTGCATAAGACAGCTCTACCCATGCATGGCTCTCACTGCAGGAAGCAAGGAGCATCAGTGGGTCTTTGAACAGAGAACTAGGAATGGAAGCATCCTTGCTCAGTGTGCTTCAGGGGATTTAGAGTGGTCTGACCTGAGCTTTTAACACAATCATATTTCTTTGTAGGATCAGGCCCTTGTTTTATAGCAATAGTGGAAACCTTGAGGTAAGTTAAATTGTCAGAGATGATGAAACTATGACAGATCTGTCCATAGACATCCAACTGAAGGTAGCACTGAGGACTGCAACCATACACAGCAAGATGGATACACAATGGGGAAAATGAAAGAAAAGCTCTCTTTCATCCCTTACTCTCTCAACCCACCACCCTGCATAACCTCCCATAACTTGAAGCAAGACAAGAAAGTCAGCATTTCGCACCCTCCAACAGCTTTGACATGACAGGTATGGTATTTTCTTACCCACGGAATTGCCAAGGAAATTCGCCTTAGCAAAAGTGCAAAAGTTTCCAGTATAAGGAGGTGGGGTGCAAAAAACTGGCTTCTAGGCAAAGGTTGAAATGACTCAATCCAAAACAAAATGTAAAGCAATTACTGCCTAGAAAAAAAAAGATCATGCTGACATTTAGAGGCTGCAGTGATAGTATCTGTCCCTTCCCAGGCTGACATAAGCTGGCTTGATTTCATCCCAAAATTATTTCATTTTTGTTTGTTTGATATTTAGGATATCCTTTATTTGGAGGTGGGGGGCAGCAGAACGGATCGCCTTAACTTCAGCTTTTACACCAAGAAGTAATTGCCACCCCAGAAAGGTAATTACATACGCCATTGTTTATACGCATAATAGGCCTGGAAAAGCATGTTCTACAGATAGAAAAAAAAGAAAATCCTGCTTTCACATCAGGGCGGAACCCTATGCAAAGTGACAGATTGCCACAAATAGCATTCAAACCCTTGCACAGTAGTGGTTGATTTTTATTCTGGGGAAGAGGGGGAAGGGATGAAGGCTATGGAATAGGGTGAAAAGAAGAAAAAAAAAGAGGACAATTTTGTTCAACAGCCATAGTAACATACACGGTGGTTTTTACTGTCTTGATTGCTGCTAAGTGAACCTGATCTTTAAGTTGTTTTAAAGTCAGTGCCTCAAAGGGACATTTCCTGTTGCCATTTTGTACAAATACCACTTCTCCTAAAATGTCCTTAATATGAATTGCTGAAAGCAGACCAGATAATCTGCTACAATATGTTGTGGCATGATGCATCTCCCCTTTGTGCCCTTAGTACCACACAGAAAGTGAATTTAGCTCAGAAAAGGACAACTAGTCTCTTTTTCTCCCTCCCACCGCAATACAATGAAAGAATAAAACAGTGCTGTGATGTCAAACCTATTTCAGATTTTTTTTTAATGCAAAATATGTATTTCTTCAAAATATTGAAAGTTTTAGTGCTGAGCAAAGAAAAGAAATGCATATGTATTTTGATATTGAACCAAGCATTGTTAGATGTTGAAGCAATTCATAGCAGGGCTATTCTCTGTGGCAGTGTCCAGCAAATTGCATGAGCTGCTTGTTAGGCTTGACAACAGTGTTTTACCTAACAAAGGCCTCAACAGCTCAAAGCAGAGAATGTCAAAATGAGCACATTTCACACACAGATGTGTGACCATTATAGTCTATAAGAAGATGCATGGGGTGGAGGGAAGAGGCTGGATGCTGGGAAGGCTAACAGTTAGCAGTAGGGACATGGCCCTGCTGACCACATTTAATCAACCCTTCTGTAAACAATTCAACATTTTCATTGTTCTCTAAAAACTAATAAAGAGAAACAAGCACTTTTCATTCATCTTGAAGTAATTTTCTGTCAGGTTTGAGCCCCTTGTGGCTTACAGCTTGTGCATTGCTAGCTGTGTGATACAACAAAACTATTTCAATTTATTTTACAAACTCTGGCCATTCACATGTCAGTTAGTGTTCACCAAGTCGGCATCTGAAATTGTGCAGTTAACGAGTTTTACAACATTTCTATCAAGAGAAACTGTTTAGCATAACTGACTCTTAAGGAGTTATTATACCTCTAAAAATCCATTTTAAGGGGCATTATTTAAATAAAATAGAAAAACGGTTCACTGCCTTTTAAAGGGGCTACAAAAAAAGTCCATCAGATCCAGTGCAGTAATCCTCAGCTTAAAGCACTCTTGAGAGCACTTCTGGGACTTATCAGCATAATGAAATGTTTTGTGAAATGTCCAGATAGATTCCTCTACTCAACAATTTTACTGCACTATATTTATTTTCCCTTTAGTTTTTAAAGAAGTGAATACTTCTTTGAGGTGATGATTCTACATTTTATATATTAACTGAATGAATTTTTGTCAAGGCTGTAGTATAAGTGAGGGGTTCAGTCTGTATACAATCTATATGCATTTGCACAGCAAAAAAAAGTCACTTTATGTTCTCAACTCTAAAAGGGTTAAATCACAATGAGGCTTATGCAGATTTGCATTTCTCTTGTAGTGCATTTTTCTTATGCTTTCTTATACAATGGCACCTATAAAACGTTATATTGAAAATAATTCTTAAATTGCTCATAAGAACTTATAAAAATGAAATTTGTTCAGAACTGCTCTGAAAAGGAGAAATTTATGAATTTTAACTTAATTAATAGATATCTTTTAACTGTGGCAACTAACAATCCAAAACCCTTAATACCTGGAGTCCACAATAGCAGAAACACTGCAGCATTTACATTCGTCAACCTCAGTATCTTAAACCACCTAATGGAGCAAACCTCATGTTTACAATGTAAATTAGTCACCATTCCTGCCTAAAATGAACACTCATAAGAGAAAAATTATATTACAGTACAATTACAGATACAGTAGGTACAGTATGCTGTTATATGTATAAAATTTGCACACAGATAATGGCAAGATATATGCAAGGTTGTACCCACTGTTATTTGTTCAGTAGGACAATAAAAATGGTAAAGGGTCTTGAGGGGAAGATGCATGAGAAGTGGCTGAGGTCACTGGGTCTGTTCAGGCTGGAGAAAAGGAGACTAAGGGGAAATCTTACCTGAGTCTACAACTTCTTGGTCAGGGGAAGAGGAGGGGAGGGCACTGATCTTTTCTTTGTGATGACCTGGGTCAGGATCCAGGTAATGGCCTGAATTTGAGTCAGAGGAGGTTTAAGTTGGATATCAGAAAAAAGTTCTTTAGCCAGAAGGTGGTTGGGCACTGGAACAGTCCCCAGGGAAGTGGTCACAGCACCAAGAGTCTGTCAGAGTTCAAGCAGCCTCACAAAGTTCAAGAAAGACAATCCTCTTCGGCACATCGTATGATGCTTGGGAATGGTCTTGTGCAGTGCCAGAAGTTGGACTTGATGACCCTGATGGTCCCTTGGAATTCAATATATTCTCTGATTCTGGGATCAGTTGTATCTAGTTCCACTAAAAGCCNAATTTGCACACAGATAATGGCAAGATATATGCAAGGTTGTACCCACTGTTATTTGTTCAGTAGGACAATAAAAATGGTAAAGGGTCTTGAGGGGAAGATGCATGAGAAGTGGCTGAGGTCACTGGGTCTGTTCAGGCTGGAGAAAAGGAGACTAAGGGGAAATCTTACCTGAGTCTACAACTTCTTGGTCAGGGGAAGAGGAGGGGAGGGCACTGATCTTTTCTTTGTGATGACCTGGGTCAGGATCCAGGTAATGGCCTGAATTTGAGTCAGAGGAGGTTTAAGTTGGATATCAGAAAAAAGTTCTTTAGCCAGAAGGTGGTTGGGCACTGGAACAGTCCCCAGGGAAGTNCAAAAAAAAAAAAAAAAAAATTGACTTAGTTCATCAGAGTTTTTACAGTCATTCTAAGACAGAGAGACTATCACCATCACCCCTTGAGACTTTTTGATGCTCAGTACCTTTCACGCAAAAGACACTTAGACAATAATTTGTGGTCTTGGTGCTGTCTTGGGGCAAACATAATCTTTCCTGAAGGTATAAGCTTTCCACAATCACTGTAGGCAGTACTACAGCAGTAGTGCCAAAGAAGCTGCCTCTCAGAATCTACCAAGACAGAAACGCATGTGGATGGCTTCCAGACTGGCAAATCTACAACTGATCAACTATACTAATTGAGATAATGGACACTTCCTAGCAGTTGAGCTACAGCTCAGTTTTGCAAGATGTCAAACATTTGTGCACTGTCTGTACATATTAAGTTTTAAGCAGTCACTGGCAGCACTGGCTAAAGCAGCAGGCTTTTTTATGACTGAAATCTTTATTGGAGTGGTGTCATGCTCCTTAGCACTCTGCTTAATGCCTTGGCACAGCAAAGCACATAAAGCAAGAGAAAAAGGAGAGAGTTTTAAAAATATGCTCAAATTTATGTTAGAATCAGTGGAAAACTTAACTACACTTAAATAATGTATGAGTGCTTATGCTACTGAAAGGTAGGGAGAGATGGAAGCTATCAGATTTCCAGATACTAAAAATTTTGGATGCTGCAACTTGAAAGCACTCACTGTACAAAATAAAGAGAATCTGGGTCTAGAGAGAAAAGCAAGGACCAACAGACCAGAAATGAATTTTGTAAGATTGACCACACAGGCAAAGAAACTGAAGGAACAAAGGACTGAGCTGAACTTAATTCTAGTGACACTTTACAATTGTGTACATTCATGCCTAGTTGTTAGCTTTCTGCATGGTCAACCTCAGTGCTCCTGCTGCATGCTGCAGCAGGAGCACTAAGGGTCTGCTGGAGATATGTAGAAACAGGCCATTAGGATACTCTACACAGTCCTCCCATATTTATAGGATATTACTTCTCTTTACAAACCCCACTTCTTTCTGCTTCTTGGCCTGAAAGACAGTTTTGATAGGAAATTCAGAGCTGCATCTTCAAACAAGGGCAGCAGCAGGAGGCCTGAAATGAAAAAAGAAGTCTGCTGTGTGCTGAGGAGATGCAAAAGAGGCAAACACTTAAGTGGAAGGTAGGATAGGAGGTGGCCTGACTGCAGTCATGTATTTATTTTAGCAGTTAATTACTGCCATGTAACTCCCATGAATTTAACTAGTATGGCAGCAGGATTTCTTTGTCACCTGATTATTTATACATAATGTTGACCAAAATGGAAGCAAATATTTTTCAGCCATGCAGAGATTTTTTTGTTCTTTAGTGAAGATCTCTCCCTTTTGGGGAAATATCTATGTAAAACAACAGAGCAAGAAAAAATAAGGTGAGTTTTAGGTGTGACAGATTTATTTGTGACAAATGAAAACTCCAAAACTGATTTTTTTGTATGACCAAAGACTTGATACTTGCTCTCAGCAGAGCAAGTTTTCATTCATTCATACAGGTTCAAATTTTTCCCAGGAATTGTTTCATTTTTCTCTTTTCTAAAAGGACTTGTTTTATCCCTGCAAGTAACATGCACACCTAACTTACAGGACACTGTAACAGGTCTTGGAGATGCACAGGCTTGAAAGGGTCCAAGCTGGGGTGCAGACAAGCTCTGACTATTCCTTCCTGCAGGCCTGTGTGGGGTAAAGTCCCTGCTGATGAGCTGTCAGCGGGGAGCACCTGGTTCATTAATTATTTTAGTGAGAACTCTCTTGGCTATCCTTTGGCCCACACTGAAGTCTACTGAAGTTTGGACATCTCACATCTCTAAAACATGAAAGAATATTATTTTAATCCTGTACCCATATGAGCACTCAGTCTTTTGGTCCACATTCCTCTGCACTGCTGGGCTAGCTGTTTTCTGTTCTATTCCCAGAAAAATACTTCCATTATAAGGAGACATGGTCAGTCAGGGAGCATAGTCAGTAGAAAGCTTCCCAAGTGTGCTTTACCTCTCTAGGGAAATTGTTGCCCTTGTTAAGCCTTTATCCCTTCAGAGAAGACTTGTGAATGTTTTGCAACACATGACTGAATTAAAAGAATAATGTTAATGACAAGTGAAATTATTGAGACACCATAATTTAGGTTTAAGTACACAAGTATTCAACATTTAAAAGTATTAAATATCATAGAGAAACAACACAAAATCTGAACACATACAACATCAAAGCTGATACTATGTAGTGAAGAAGATATTTATATTCACAGTTTCTGTCCCTAAGTTGGTGACAATCTAAATACCAAATTCCCTCACATTAAGCAGAGCTATGTATCAGGATAGTGAGATGCAAGCCCATGTCAGTGTGTTACCATGACTAATAATATCAACAAGCTTTGTTTTAAATACTTCTGACCTTTGACCTTTCTTCATCATAAAACATGATGAAGAAAAAGTGGAAAAATTGCATTTAAAAAATCAAACATTTTCTTTTAACTAGTCTTTTATATAATGTCAGATGACTTAGTCTGGATTTCCTTGATCTTTTGGGACATGATGACACAGTTATTTGCTATGAGTCCAAAATTTAATTCACAGACTTTTAACACAGGGTCTCCAGCCTGTGAAGTTGAGTTTTGGTTGATATAATCATCTCTATAAGAGCTGGACATGAAGCCTGCCTCTATTACTCCCACAGATACTTATAAAAATTAAGACATTACAGCAATTGCTGTAAACATTTGTTGCCTTTTTTTTTTTTTTTACACTGGTTTCCAAGAAACAGACCTTTTTTTGGAAAGCTTATACACGTGTCCAAGTAAGTTTGAACTCATTAGCTAATAGCAGCTGATTTTCTAAGGGAATGGAAGAGATTGTGAACCTAACAGCAGACCAAGAAACCCAGCACTATATCTCACAATGGTTGAATATATTCAAATGACACATGGCAGGTTCTTTCCCATCCCACTGACTTATTAATATCAATGTCAATTGCCAAGTATTCTCCCATTTCTTTCTGAATAATTCCTGGATCACTCATTTTGCCCACGGTCCTTTCATTTTCTCTTCCTCTTTCAGCCAAGTCAAGCACAACTCAACAAAAAAGACAAGTTCAGCCTCATGCTATCAGTTGCTCTAAAATGCAAGATTAAGTTTGAATTCACAAAAAGTCTTGCTACTTCATAGGCATGGTGATCTGCTTATTTTAAAAAAGATGGTATAAAAGGATACATAACCCCCCATATTTCTGCAACCAATTGCACCAACAATAATGTGTGATTACTACTTAAAAAGAAGTTCTTGAACACAACCTACCAGAAGAAGCCATTGGAACCTGTTGAAACCACCTATAAAAATACCAAAAAAAGGGCACAGTGAATTACAGAGGGAAAAGGAGGGTGAATAGAAGAAAGAAGAAGAAGAAGGAGAAGAAGAAGAAGTAGGAGCAGCAGCAGCAGCAATAGCAGCATTATAGTCTACCTTGAGAACCTGGATCCAGATGGGGTATGCTGGAACATGGAAAGGATCAACACCTCAGTTGACACAAAATGTGCAGACACACCCATTAAAAGAAATGTTAGGGAAACTTCTCTGAGAGGCAATGATGGCTAGCACAAGCCCTCTTCTGCCATCAACTGCTTTTGGGCGATTAGCCAGTGGACTGGACATCTATGGGGCAGTCCAGGAGGTGGGGTCAGCCCTACAAGAACTATCAGAAACTGAAATGGGTGGAGGAGCAAAACTGGTACAAGAAATCTATTAAAGCTTGAGTTGCAACCCTCGAAGTGATCCTGGTGTGTGAGAAGCTTTTGACAGCAAATGGATAAGGAGATCAAGCCACACATCTCTGGTCTAGACCTAAGCCTTTATCACCTTAGCTGGCGTTGGAACTGCTGAGATACATTGCCTCAGGAAGGGGAACGCCCTGTTTGTTTGGACATGGCCATTTTCTTCAACTAAACTAGTATTTCTGCTTTCACCGAGTGCAGGATTCACATGCTTTCATCTCTCTCTGGGGAATTTTCTTCATATGAATTACAGTGGCATCATTGATATGATGATTTTCTTGGGAAGGTTTGCAGTAGGTGTGCAAGTCAGACAGAAGCCCTAGCTAGCAATCACTTGAGCAACAAATAATAACTTTAATGTCCTGGAATACTAGTGCTTGGTATTTCATGAGTAGCTTTTATTTATCATTCTGCATGTCAACTACCTACCTCAGATGATAGTGTTAGCTGTTCTATACCGATGAATTGCAAAAATTGAAGTCTTGCCCTTCAAACAGATATTTTTGCATTGTGAAATCCAAAATATCTTGAAAGTAAAAATCTTCTTGAACAGAAGTGTGGTAGATATAGGCG
>VYXD01008198.1:137795-225702 GCA_013397195.1 Hylia prasina | reverse complement strand
TTTTTTTTTTTTAAGAACTATGATCCTCAACTCATCCAAAAAGATCTGTTGTTGTAAAAGATCTGTGCAACTAAGGTCCGTGGTTGGTGTATTTTTTTATGTTATAGTATTTCTGTGTCAGGATTAGTATTACTGTAACTCCCAAGTCACCAGATGGAAGTGGGACCCTGTTATGTCACACATGTCTGCTATAGAAGAATTTCACATGGGGAATTTCATTTTCTAAAGAGTGGAGAGATGGAAGGAAACTGTTTTCCCAGGGATAAAGCGAACATGACTGGTTAAACCCCAGCTGAAGCTCAGGAAATGCCATTCACAGCCAGTGCCCAGCCCAGCTCTTGCACCTCACTGTCTCTCATATTCACCATGGGTTTTCTTCACAGAAAGGTCATCAGATCACACCCAAGTCTCACTCGTGGCCAATTTCTCTCATCAGGTCTCTAATGTGTGTTTTGCTTTCCTTCCCTCCAGCCTGTTTATCATTTATCCCCATTCTCCTGTACGAAAAAATGAACAAAGACACTTTCTAAAGGCCATTTCACAGCTTTAGGGAGCTGCATTCAGGAGAGTAATGTGTGATCTAAGGCAAGCTGAGGAGCATTATTTTCCTATCACCACCCCACAGATGATGGGGAGTGACAGATTACACACCAGTCACAGCACACTAGGCAAGGGGCCAGGCTGCCAGGAGTTCTGTCCTTTCTGGCTCCAGCCAAAGCATTGTTGAGAATGAAAGAATGATTTATAAATAGCTCACACTGAAGTCAGTCTATCATAGAAGCTGCAGATCAGCCTGGTCTTTATTCAGGCTGTTCAAGATGATGTCTGTACGCTCTGTACGTGCAGGTGTTGCAGACAGAGCCTGCAAGGATCATGTCCCAGAGCTATTCCCTTCCTAGCTGTCACCTTTCTTTGCAAGAAAAAGAAAACCTACTGTGAGCACATTTAGCTTCACTCCCTTCATTCTCTTTTAGCTTCCCTCTCATTTGATAAATTCCACATTAATTTGTACTCTCTTAGGAAGACTTCTTTTTAAAGAAAGAAAAAATAAATTCAAGTATCTGTCCTTTCTCTGAAGAACTGACAAAGAAAAAAGAACAATATCTTATTAGCAATCATGTTACCAGATCTCCCACAGAAAGTGTAATATGATGAGTTAGGATTCAGTGACAGAAGTGAGCAGAACCTTCTGCCAAATCTGTACAGAGTCAGTCTGGAGCCATCACAAATGAGTCATTATTCTCTAACCTTTCCCTGAATGTTCACACACAAAAAATGATATGTTTTTTCAAGACTTTCTGCTTATTCTATGAAATGAAATCTATCTAAATCAAAGTATGAGTATCCTCAGTCTGATGAGAGAATTTGTTAGCAGTCCTGGTGGGCCCATGGCACCTCTCTGCAGACTTCCCACAACTGAACCTGTGGGCAGCCCCCAGAAGACAAGCCCAGCCCACCCAGCAGGTTGTGATGCCCCAGCCTGGCTATCCTGCAGCTGAACACAGCTTCCAAGAGGTGTCTCCTTTTCCAGGTGAGTGACAGGGGACACTGGTGTGGAGCCAGCTGCAAGAGACCTGCAGCAGCATCCCCTGCTTTGAGGTGACCCCTGAAATGCTGTGGTCTGGTGTCTTTACTGAAATGGGACTGGCTGTCTAAGGCATACCTTCAACCAGTGTATTTTTAAGTAACTTCTCTGAAATTAACTTTCTGCATTATCCATTAAACTTATTCTTGGCACTGCCAAAAGGAGGGAAGATGAATAAGGGCTATTGCTTTCAGAAGAGAACTCATATGCTACAATAAAATTTTATTGCCAAAAGCAAAACCAGAACAGATTGGAAGAAAATCTGTGCCCACTGAAGATTTTTTTTTTTAAATTATCACTAAATATCATTTATCCTGTTTTAATCTTATGCACAGAACATCATTGCTCCTGATATATTGACCAAGAATAAAACCTGACAAGTTACTCAGGAGCTGAAGGTGTAAGATGAAGCCTAATGAATTATACATATGTTTTGGGCATAGCTGAAACCAAGACTGTATGGGTCTAAATGGGAACTTCCAGCTACCAAAATCACATCATTTGAAATTTTCAGCTGTGTGCCTTCTGTCTGTTCTGCATTTGTGAGCAATGACTACCCAGCATATCAATAATGGTAAAAAAGAGAATTAGACTGCAGCTCATCACATTGTTTGTGGACTAATTCCTTTGGGGTGGGAGAGGAAGATGGACAGAGAGACAGAGAGTCAGACAGAAGGGGTGCAGCATTCTTGTTCTATCCTCTACACCCATGAATCCTGAGACAGACAGTGCCTCTTGCCAATGGAAGGGTGTGAGTGAAATCCTGGCTGCCATGGAACAGAGAGGTCCCCACCTTAGCTTCCTCATTTACCCTAAAATAACCTCCCTGCAATCAAAGGCTGCTTCTAATATCTGAGGTTTGATAGTTGTCTGTGCCTTTTAATGCCATGTTAAATCTATCCCAAGTGGAAAATCGATCCAGCTCCTCTCCAGTCCTGCAGGATTCACATTTCAGCGTTTGTGGTGTTTTTCCATGAAGTGTGGCTCTGGTTCTGACAGTGCCTCCTAGTAGGAGCAGTGCAGGGACACAAACAGGACAATTCTGTGCTCGCAGTGCCTGCCCTGTTTCCTGTTTTGTGCCTGCACAGGGTAATGCTGAGCTGGCAAACACCAGGAAGATGGTGACAAGCAGCTCTTTGTGCAAAAGCTGAAAATAGCTCTGTCTTAAAAGAGAGCCTAAGTGCTATTCATTGATCATGTCTGTTATTGTCTACATAAATAGAAGCAGCTGATTGCAAAAGTCCTCCACTTTGGGAAAATGAGGATCATGCTGCCGGTTTAAGGCCAGATTGCACATGGCTGAGCAGCAAACTAAAGGCAGAGGGATGGGAAGTGCTCTGCCCCAAGGCTGCAGGCTATTAGACCAGTTTTGTGGCTGATCTCTCCTAAGAGTTCTTCAAAACAACTGAAAGTCTAGGGAAGCTTTTATTTACTAAGGATCTGCATAGACTCCATAGGTTCATGGACTTGAACCCTGAGAAGATGATTTCCATGGGTGAGTAGACAGTTACACTGAGGGCATTGACAGGAGAAACAGAAACTGTGTTAGCAAGGATAAGTAAGTCTCAGAAATCTGGGCATGAACTTAATCACCAAGAGAATTGGAAAGCTTCTGTGCTGCTGGGTGTTTATATGATGTACATGGGCAGTGGCAGCGCCCAAGGCCAGGTTGGACACTGGGGCTTGGGGCAGCCTGGGATAAAAGGTGTCCCTGCCCATGGCAGGGAGTGGAATGGGATGAGCTTTAAGGTCCCTTCTCACTCTATTCCATGATTCTGTGATCCTATGGATACTGTTGCAATAACCAGCTACAAATGAAATTATTTGATTAAGTTATTTACCACTCCTGTGGTCATTTTTCTCCTGCTGCTCCCCTGACCAGAGCAGGCACTTACAAAGTTTGGTAGTGATCCTTCACTGTGAGACTGAAAATTTAATTAAAATTCTACCTGTTTTTTTCTTTAACCAAGAACCTTATTATTGCTTCATCTCAGACAATAGGCCTGCGATTTTCCCTGAATCTTGACACAAGATGAATTCTAAAGGTTGTTAAGTGCCCCTAAAATCACAGCAGGCATTTCTTGCTCTGAATCCAAAATAATTATGTTTTACTCTACTCCTTCAGCCTTTTCAGTGGTGGGAGGTCAGGACCTGACCTACCATCAGCTGGAAGTTGCAGAGGAAGAACTTGCAGAAGGAGAAATGTAGAAAACATTGGGTCGGGCATCTCAGCACCCCCGAGAAGCCCACCAGGGGCCCAGCAACATCATGTGGAGGCAAAACACTTTTCAAAATCTTCCTTCAATGTTTTAGGCTCCCTTAAAACCTACAGCATAAAGAACCATATTGTCGAAGATTAAAACAAATATCTTTTGTCTTAGTGTCCTCTGAGTCAAGCTATTCTTAGAGGAAGCATAAAAAATGGAAAAGAAAAGAAATAAAAGCTGTACCACTTATCTCTTTAGTGTATAGAAATAGCAATGCTAGGCTAATCCAAATATTACTTAGCCAGATTCTGGTTTGATATTCCAACAGTGCCTATAGTTCTAAAACAATATTTTAATATTGAATTCCCTAAATAATTATTCACTGTAAAATATATTCAGTTCATAGATTTTTTTCCTTTTAGTTTCAGGGATTGAGTCTGGAAGTCCTTATTAAGGTAAGATGATGCAGAAACCCATAGGGTTTACCTGAGTTAAGAGCTCAGGAACTGGTCCTGCATATGCACATAAATTGCTTTGGGAGCTGGAAGATTGCAATGCAACAAAAGAAGAGTCCATAATGCATGCAGGCTTCTGACAGTTTTTGCAAACATCAAGGAGTATGACACCTTAATATGTTTCTGCTCTGATTATGAAACCCAAACTGCAAGGAGTCCATCTTTGCATAAGCCAGATAAATCAGTTTTCCAACCTGAGCTGTCTGGCATTTCTTTGAGTGGATGATGAACTTGTTAAAAATGAAATAGAGAGTAATGGGTACTTATAATTTAAATGAACCACTGCATGCAAAGTAATTTCTTTAAACTATCTGCCAGGTAAATCTTGAATCACCAGTGTGACACATTTGAAAATTTAAAAACATATATTATTTAAATCCGAGTACCGCTAATTGGGATTCAGCAGAGTACAATTCGTTGTTTAAGGGGAAAATCCCAAGATGCCTTTGCAACAAAAACTTCCAAAGTCAAGAGAAGTTACACCTGCAGATGGAGAGCAGGTTACAGAGGTCCCAGTCCTCCCTGTCAGACAGGCCGACCTAATGTTTACCTTTACCAAACTGCAGGGAAGAACTTTCAAGCTTTGTATGATGGAGGAAAACGTTACCTAGCCCATTATCTAGCAACCTGCGAGTGGGCAGGCTACAAAAGGCTCAGGGAGGTGAGCTGTGCTGCTGCCCAGAGCTCAGGGTGTGATGCCTGTGAGCTGCCATGAGGCCAGTGCAAAGTGAGCCCGAAACACCTCGCTCTAAATGCAGCCTGACAGGTCTGCAACTGGCCAAAGTTGTTTATTTTTGCTATAGACAGTTCAGATTCAAACGGAAAAGTTTTTCCTTTAAGAACAGCACATTCTTTTAGGAAGATCTGGGTAAGAACACGAGGGGATGAGGAGGTTTGGCTGGAAAGGATTTGAGGAGGGGAGTTTGTCTTCAGGGAGATTTTCCGCAATGTTGTTTTACAATCAAATTTCCATCAGCCCCAGCAGTGAAATCCAGGCATATTTTCTCCACAGCTGAGTGGAACAGCCAAAGCATTATGATGAGCAGCTGTGCAGATGCATCAATGTGTGCAAGATCTGCTCAGGTCTGAAGTGAGCATGGCTGAGGTGGAGACGAGAGGATTTTTGGCTGGCAGGTATGATTTCCCTGCCTCTAAAATGGTCACTCAGTGCTCTGCAGTACCTCAAGTACACTCCTGAGCTCACATGACATGGGCTAAGGACACAGTGGGATGCAGCTCCAGAACAACAGCAGGATCAGCCTCTACATGGCTGATGTATCACAATTTGTCCTGGTGTGATTGCTAATTATGTCTAATATTTGCCACACCTTTCCAATGCAGTAAAATGCTAAAAAGTCAGATGGCTGATGGGTGGGTTAAACCAAAATATTTTTTCTAAGAAAAGTTTTTCCCATGGGCATTCCTTCTTCTGAAAGGGTGAGGGGTTGAGAGCTATCATGGGTTTAGCTCAGGAGCGTCACTGAGACTGAGGGCAGCAATGAGGAAAAAAGAAAAATGCACTTTGCTCAACACAACACATTTAGAGATTTTAAAACTCTGTATTTCCCTTGACCAGCTCTAAAGCAAAACAATGTTCTGCTAAGCCTTCATCACTGGGAAATCAGAGCGGATTTTTAAAGTGAATTAAGCAATAGAATGGGGTCACATGAGGACTGATGCTAAATTGAAGAAAATTGAGAAATCTGTTCTTTAACTGTAGTTTTGTGTTACATTTGAACTTATTCTTCCCATGGTGATTTCAAAAGCCTTGCCTCACACTAAAAATAATTAACCTAACACTCAGTTATGCATTTGAAATCAATGAAGGTAAACAGGTATACAACTGGTGTAATGAGTTTCACCTTCATTTTCACTATTAGTAAAAATTCTGAAATTATTTGGGTTGCTTTATGTCAAGGGGTAAGTATCTCATTGGCTTCAATGAGCTTTGAATAAAGCTTTAAAATTCTCTGTCTCACTAGGTTTTGGATTTGTTTAATGAGAACAAAACAAGATGGCTCCACTTAAATAAATGGAGCTTGTAGAAAATTAAGGTAGAATCAGAACTGGGATAACTGAAATTATGTTTTTGGCAATCACAATATAAGGGTTCAAAATCAGCTTCCTATAATGGCTGTTTTGGAACAGCATTTTCTTTTTTTTTTTTTTTTTAATTTTTTTAATTTTAAAAAAGTATTTTACAAGCATCACTCATATTACCAAAACCAACTGGATTTACAATTTCTTTCTACTACCATTAAAAGCACACTAAGTCAAGTTTTAGATGCAGTGTAAGGCTATGGAACAACAATAATCTTATTTTTATAGTCCTACACATGTAGAATAGCTTTGCCTTTCTTCTATTAAATACAGCCAAGGCATTGCACTTGGTAAAGGCAGAAGTTGATTTGCTCTTGTCCTCATGGCTCTAAAAACAAAAGGGATAAGGCCAATTCTTCACGTTGCACAAACCCTCTACACTTTCAATGCATTTCACCTACAAAGCTGTGACTGTTTTATTCAGCTTTCACAGGCCCAATTGTAATTGCAGAAATGCAAACATGAGAGGTGGAGTCACCCTAACAGAGAACACCTCAAAAATATTTAGATGTTTGCCCAGTTCACTGCTTGGCTTTGTTTATACTCAATACCCATTTTTCTGTTGACTTCAGTAGCCTTTAAGTCATCTCTTTGAAGACTCCCCTAACTCTGACCTTGTGGGAAAAGCCAGCTAAGCCAGGTCAGCTAAGACCCTTTGCTAAATTAAGGGTTTTTTTGGAAATAATATTCTCAGTATAAATAACCCACTGCACACCCAACACTATTGGAACCAAAGACTAACAAATCAGGAAATGCCAGACTGGAGGCTGGATTGCAGGTTGAGCAGGCAGAGTCCTCTCTCTTGTCCCAGAAGATGAGAAATACATTTGGAGTTGAAATCTGCTGGAGGAGTTTCCACCCTGGGAGCCAGTGGGGACAGGAAATTGGGATGTGGGTGTGCTCAGAGCCTGAACAGCCTCAGACTGACACAGGTGTCACCTGAGCAGAAGGTCTGGGGACCCATCTGGAGTGCCATCCACTCTCCCTAACATTTTCATCTCCAAAGCACAGAATATTTTACAGTTTTGACTGGATGATTGGCATGAGGAAGAGGATATAAGCAAATCAGAGTGAGCTCCTCAGGTCACCTGCTGGGGAGGTGTCATCAGGGAAATTGCCACACTGAAGCTGCTGCTGGGCAGTTCAGAGCTTGCTGTCCCTTTGCAAAGGATTGTTAGGCTTGATTGTGCCTTTCCAGGTGATTTCACAATCGAGGGATGGCACTGATGAGCAGGGAAGGGATTAAATGCAGGGCAGCTGATGAGAGTGGGACCTGATGAAGATGATATTTCTACCAGTCCCTATATTTGACACGTTTGTTCAAATAGAATTACAGGAGAGAGTTCTACTCTTTTGTAAGCTCTGTTTGATTGGTACAATTTGTGTTTAACATCTGCCTTTGATTTCCTGGCTTTATAAAGTGACTCCCATGGCTCCTATTATCCAGCCCAGGCACACCACTAAGCTAAAACTGGCAAGGTGGGAAGGGCGAGACTGAGGCTAGCAGCAGAAAGCACAAACTACCTGATCTTTAAACAAAGGAAGCAACTGACAATCTTTTATATACATGCTTGCATGTCTATTTTGCCATTAAACTTGACAAAAAGTTTGTCACAGAAAGCAAAAAGTGCATGAGCAATGTGCCATTGCTGGATTTTGAGGCGTATGCTTGGGGGAAGTTGCTGGAAGACAGTAGGGGAATGTCACTGTTGAGAAATGGTTGGCTTTGTTCACAGCTGTGTAATTTCCAAGCTGATTGATAGTCTACACACAGACAGAGCAAATATGTGTTGTCCTGAAACCCTGCACTTTCATTTTGTTTCCTTTTATAATATTTTTTTCCTGTGTAGAAACCCCAGAGTGCAAATGTAATTTCCCACTGCTAAAGTAGAGCCCCCACAACGTCATTGGTGTCCATCATTCTTACCCAGGAAATGGTTTCTTTAATGGTATTAACAAAATTGACAACTCAAACATTTCCCCAAGCAGCAAAGGGGGATATTCTTGGGATTTAACTTTTATTCATTATATTATTGTGTTAGCCCTAAGAATCAAGTGAAATTAAGACACGAAGCATCTACTACACTGAAGAAGTTCTACAAATGGGCCATGGTCTCAAATAGTTCTTGATTACATGTACTGGTCTTTTTAGGATGAGCCCCATCATTCTCAGGGATTTGTTGTAGTCCTCTGAATGCTTCAGCTTGTGCTAGAGAGAGGTGTGAGATGGCGACTGACACCCGTGTCAGAGGGACAGAATGTGAAAATGTAAAATTTACAAACTGACATGATAGGAAAGTACAGCAAAAAAGAGCAATGAAGGCCTGGAGACCATTTCAAACTGTCCCCCCTGCCCAAGATATTTATGTCTCTCCCAACAGTTCCTGATATCAGCAAAATCACAAGCATTGGCCTCAGAGATAAAACTGAGCAGTGGCTGAAGTGATCTATTGGCCAGATGCCACTCCTGCTCCTGCACATCTGTGCTCATCACTGTGCTCCACTAGAGTGACTAAATCCAGAACAACTCCACTGGCCCTATTTTTATCTAAACATTTATTAATAGAAATTGGGGATGTTACTGATATATGATGAAAGCAGGGATGGTCCACTGTTCATCATTTTCCACACCCCTGGTTCATTGTGTATCATTTTGATGACCTATAAAATGTTCTTTGCAGTTTTGGTTCTGAGGTAATTTATAATACAGAATAAATCATTGTTATACCATAATTGTTTATGTCCATTATGTTGGTGACCTAATCTTATAAAACTTCTTAAGCAGGCACAACAAACATATAGCTATAAACATAGAAATATAGACTCATGGAATGGTTTGGGCTGGAAAGGACCTTCAAGCCCATCCAGTGCCACCCTTGCCATGGCAGGGACACCTCCCACTGTCCCAGGCTGCTCCAAGCCCCAGTGTCCAACCTGTCCTTGGGCACTGCCAGGGATCCAGGGACAGCGACAGCTGCTCTGGGCACCCTGTGCCAGGGCCTGCCCAGCCTCCCAGGGGAAGAATTTCTTCCTAATACCCAATCTAAACCTACTCTCTCTGTGTTTAAAGCCATGCATGTTGCACACACCTAGTGGGGAAAATGCTGATTTACTTGAGACTTGATGCCAGTCAGTCTGGGATTTTCTAATTAACAGTAAACTAAATATGCCCAAAGATAAAGATTCTAAAAAAAATAGTCTACTTTCCATCTCCTTTCATTCATTGGAATCCTGGTCTTGAAAAAGAAAAAAAATAATTTCAAGAAAATCTTTGTGCTTAATAACATTGTCTCTTTTTAGAAAAAGACGTTTGTGAAAACATAACTCATGTATAAGGCACAGCACTTTGTTATTCCAGAAGGATTTCCAGTAAGAATATATGGTTTGTGTTTGCTTTTACATTTTCTTTTTCCAAGAAGGGCTGGGCTGCTAACACTGTACTAATAAAGCCCACTGTTTTAATAGCTTTAGTGCCTTTTGATCAAGGAAAGGATTTGGGCATCCACCACGAGGTTAACAGATTAACATGCACAAAGCAACCAGCAGGACAGCAGGCACTCACCCTCAGCTGTGATTATCCCAATTCTGATATAATATTGTTGGAATTCTCGCTCCTAACTGCAGAGGTTGGGGATGTGGCAGGTCAGAATCTCCTTGGAGGATAAACTGGTGCCATGGAATATGGGGAGCACAGCTGGAGCAGCTGGATAGTGCAGTCCTGTGTGCAGCAGGGGTTGGCACTGGCAGGGCTGCTCCCTCCTGCAGCCTTGTCCTGGCTCTGCCTGCAGTGCTGGCTCCAGCCTGAAGGAGACAAATTCCTGGGCTGCTCACCAGTACTTCCTCCACAAAAACCCTCAAGCCAAAGCAGTGAAATGCTCTGTCAAAAGCTCCACATCATCTGTATGCTATCAAAGTCAGGTGTGGAGAACTGACTCTCCTTCCTGCCTTGGGAGACTTCTGATAAAAANTTTTGGCAACACCCAATTGTGCCATAGTTTGGGAAATAACTCGAGAAAAAAAGCCATTTTGCTGCCTTTCTTAGGTAGTTAAATTATTCATATTGGCAATGTAACTAATGAAATGAGAAATGAGAGACAGCATTGGCTCTAGCACAATTCCAATGCTGATTGATTGGTCATTCTTAAGAAGGGATTGATTCATTTTATCCCAGAGTGATACTAACCACCATTTCATTCCCCTGAAAGTGGAGGTGTGAAGGTCTAAATATCACCTATGAGAAAGGAAGCAATTAGCATCTCCAACACTGAACTCTATTAATCTCATGGCTACAATAGTCAAGCCCCAAACAATTTGCTGAGATGATGTATCTCTATTTAAATCTATAAAAAGAATAACTCTGTATCATTCTGGCAACTTGTAAGGGTGTGGTTAATAAGAAATACACATATTTATGGAGAGCACTTGGCTTTTATATAGCAAAATGCCCAAGGATAATATTGCCTCCTGATAATCACATCCCATGCTGGGTTTTATTGCTTATAATTCTCACTTTCTTATTAGAAAAAACATTTTCCATTAGGTTTTTTAAATTATCAACCAGCATAGACAGTAACTGAACCTTATCTCCTTTCTTCAAAGTAATTATTAGGAGAGCTCAATTGTTGGTTTAGAAATCAATTATTTAGAAAACTCTCTCATTTTAGTGCTTCTCTAAAAGGGCTGGGGTTTATGGTGCGCTTGTATTTTGCTTGCACAGCAAAGCAAACTCCCCAAATCCATCTGTCAAATTTGTGTGCTGTGCAAATACATTTGTAGAAGTAAACAGGAATGTGTCTGAAAAATGATCATTATATCCAAAACCTAATAGTAGAAACTATACAAAGAATTTTTAAAATGCTTTCTTGCTGTGGCATGTGTTGGGGAACAAGGTTTAGGTCCTTGCCCTAATTCACTGGTTTATGGAGTATGATTTTGTCATGAGGGAAATGAGTAATAACCTTTATCCTTTTTCACAGTGGCCAAATGCAGGGTGTTCTCTGGTCCGGGGGGGTTTCAGATGCCTCACTCTCCCTTTGTGGTCGCCAGAAACTGATGCCTTGGGAGGGCTGACCTGGAACAGAGACTGGACAGAGAGAGAGAATAAAGTAGGTGTTTATTAAAAGGCCTTTAGGATACACCTTGGGCAGGACAAGAGCCTGGCCAGGGCTACACCCAAGGTGGACCCAAAATGGTCACTAAATGGACACAAAATGACTGATTGGTCATGAGGTCTCACACTTTTATAAGTTTTGGTCCATTTGCATATTGGGGTTTAATTGTCCAATTACAGCCTCAGGTTGTGAGGTCCCGTCCTTCTTGTTTTCTCCCTTCAGCCACCCTTGTTTGTGCTTTTGGGCCTGAAGGTTGCACCCATTGTCCTTGTTCTTCAGCAGGAAAAGGATTTGTTTTGTCTCCCTACTCTGTGAAGAGAGCTGACACTGAATGTGAGCTCAGAGCTGCACCCCTGGGCAGCACAGAGTCTGAAACACATGAAAAAACTTGAGGCATCACTGTGACTGTGACATCTGGGGATCTGGTGAAAGGCTGAGTCCCAGACTTGGCTTTCACTGAGTGATGGAATTGTGCTCTTTTCCTACACTGCAGAATCCTGCAGGAGGTAGAAATGAAAACGTTTTCATCCTTTGTTGCTTCTTCTATTTTAAGATACTCCTTCCTTTTTAATATTGGTCTGGAAATATTGTTCCTGAACTTGATATGGATGACATATTCATAAGTACTTCTGACCTGATTTAAGAGAGGAAAAAATCGTAGCAAGGGTAGTTTAGCAGAGCAACAAGAGTCAAATAAAGCAGTCTTCAAAAGGTGGAAGTTCCCAAGTCAGGTCTGGTCTGGCTCCCTCCCAACCAGACCCTTCCTGTGGCTCTGTGAAGTGTTGATGAGGCAACACAAATTCATTCCAGAAAGGAACTCCCAGTTCTCTGGGCCATGGGACTTTGGCTGCTCACTCTGCCATCAGCATTTCTCAGAAAAAAGGATACAAACCAAATAAGTAATAACTTATCTACCCCTAAAGCAGAAGAATCTGACAAAGAATAAATAAATGAATAGCAAAAGCTCCAGGGTTACAGTTCTGAGAGATGTACTATTTGAACTGCACTCACTTATCTGGGAGCTGAAAACTGAGGGAACTTGCTCAAACTGTAGGGTTTTAGTATGTTTAGAGTTTCTTTCCTATGTAAAAGAACCTGTCCAATGCCTGGGGCAAATTCCAACTGGTATTTTGCACAACCCCTGCAGAATATAGATTTCATTGCATGGCTTGCTGGTTCAATCTGCCCTTGCCAAGGAGTCATTTTGAGGCATCCGAGTGAGCACTGCAGCACAAACATCCTATTCCAGCTGCAAGGTCCCAGCCTTGTTAGACAGATGGGACTGGCACACAGGCCTGGTACCTGGCGTGGAAACTTGCTCTCAGAGGTTGTGGTTCTGCCAAAGCAGAACCTGTAGGAGCAGCTCCTTTTGCAGTGTCAAAATCTCGAATCTAAATCCAAAGGTGGGATTTAATTCTCAGTCATCCCCTGGTTGAACCACACCTCCTGCTCTTGGCACAACGTGCTGCTGCTCTCCATGTAAAGTCACCAGGAGACTGAGGATAAGACCTTCAGCTGGTGAAGTGTGTTCCAATGAGGGGTGAGGCAAAAAACCATCTTCAAATGCCTGAAACAAACCCCAGCCCAGTATCTGACCTGTTAGGTTAGAGTTGTTAAGAGGACCAAAATAATCAAGGTGGGGTATGTTGATTTGTTTTGTTTTTTTTTTTTTTCTCTTTTTTGCTTTTTTTTAAAGTTTGCTTCTTCGTCAGGCTTCTAATTACTCTAAACCAATTATGCCAGTTCTGAGTGCTGATGGTGATGCTGGTGCCCAGATTTAACTCAGCCAGTCCAGATCAGGGTGCAGCATTAGTTGAAGCAGAGCTGCACGAGGAAAATCTGCTCTGCTTACGTTCAGCGCTTACTTGTGGCAACTGTTCCCAACATCCTATTTTTATCACAGGGCAAGTGAACAGAGAACAACTTTAAAAGCACCAGAGCTGTGACAAGAATGGCATTTTCATTTTTTCCTAAAGAATTTGTAATTTCAAAACTGGTTTCATGCCCATCAGGAAGCAAATCCTATCACTTCAAAATTCGCCATGAAAGAAGATTCCAACCGTAACAAACCAAAATACTGTCTCAGGCCAACTCCTTGACAGATTTTATTTTGACAAAAATCAAAATGCTTCATTTGGTTGCAACTGCACTTTAGTGTAGAATACAGAATAGAAAGGAAGGCCTCATCTGAAAGGAAAAAATAAAAATATTGTTAGAAAATATAACAGATGAGCAAATAAAAAAAGTGCTTCATCGGCCCATGCCTCTATTTTTCCCAAAATAAAAATTCACTATAATTAACAATCTGTCAAACCATTGAGGTAGGAGAAAAGTGCACTTCCCAATAAGAATTAAGAAATATATTTTCAATAAACACTTACAGAAAACCTCCGGTGTTTTTTGGATCCATCAGTTCCTGATATGCCACCCCTGAGACACAGGAGCCAAAATACCCTTTTTGGACACAGGCTGCAGCTGCAGGTATTGTGCTGCCACACTTGGCTGCTCCCTGAGTGCCTTCCAACACTGCCATGGATAAGATTCCAAGAGGTGAAACAGATGATCAGAGCCAGCCTTGACAGCAGCCCAGAGACTCACAAGTTTAGCAAGCACTTGCTACTGTGAAAGTCTTCTGAGCAACACCCTGACATGAGCACCCTTAGGAAAACCAGTGATTTTGTTATTAAATGTGTAATTACCTGAATTCAGCTTCTGCTTGAATACCCTCTTGAGTACAGCACTGCTTTTTACTGGAGCTGTTGGACCGTAGCACAAAATAACCACCAGCCTCCTCTTTTGTCCTTCTGTCCCTTGAAATAGGATCCCTCTGTTCTTAATGCAAGGAAGGATATTTGAAAAGGAATATGTTGCCATTTAGCAGGTCAGGTTTTAACACAGTCTCCAATGTAAATTGGGAAATGCTCCAATGAGCTGCACGAGTTTACACAAGTAACCTGCTCATACCCTTGCATTCCTAATCAGTGCACAGGACCACAATGGGGAGACTCTGAAAGGTTAATAACACTCATTTATTTGTACAAGGATGCAGCAGTACTGTATCCATATTTCACAGGCTGCTGCAAGCAGATGTAAGTCAAGGAAAATATTACAGGCACAGAAAATATACTCCTACACAGAAAAAAAAACTGCTGGAATTTTGAAGACATCTCTGGAGTGCACTCTCAAGGAACATAGCATTCATCAAGCTGCTTATTATTCTTTACGTTTAACAACCACACTGGAGCTGTTTTTGTCTTATTTAAAAAGTGTAATTTCTCATTGACCTTAGATTTGTGAAAATTATGTAGAATTAGGTATAGTATGTCAAACTGGAACACCTGTTTAGGAACATAAACATATTTAAATATCAACCTTTCCCTCTGATTGGTTTTTGTGGGAGCAAATACTGATTAGAAACAGAAATTTCCAACCATGACCTTCCATGGCAGGAGCTAACACATCATGCCATTAAGTTCTGATATTGAATTATCTCATTAACTAAAAAGGGCAGTTTTCATTTTTTTTTTAATTAATTTTGACTTGCAGTGGTGTAAATAAACCTTGAAAGCAACATTAATGGTCTTTCACCACACTTGCACAAGGCACCATGGTCAACACATCTCTTACAAACAGAAATGAACCACACCAAAGGCATCTCTCATAATGAAAATCTTCTTTTATCTTTTAGAGATGTTTTCAATGACCAGTGGTTTTTTTTGTGGCACAGTTCTCTCCACTGCACTGGAAGAGATAGAGTTCAGAATATAGGTGAGATTGTTGGTCTAAATATCACCTGATAAAAGGAAATTTATTTTTTGTTGAACATTTACTACAACAAATATATGCACCAATACCAACTGTTTAAATCTTTGTGTTTATTAACAAAGACTTTATTGGTGTTAAAGTTCAAGTTTGGAGCAAATATAGATGCAGAGAAATGATATATTTTGAGATTTTTTTAAACCATAATGTTGTCAGAACAGATTATCAAATGATCAAAGCAGTAACAGGATGAATTCGGGTTTAAACGTTAATGAAAAAGCAGTTATATTGTAGGATCACACTTTTTAATAGACTAAAGGCATTAAACAGACCTTGTATTAGGCTTTGAAATTAATGGGTCACTGTATAACATTCCAGTCTTCATAGATTGATAAGATTAATGCTTGCTTATATAGCAAATTCAATGGCACATTTAATTTCATATGAATGTTTAAAGTTAAATTGCTTTTGGATTAAGTCTAAACTCATTATTAATTTTAACGTCTGAAAGAACTTCCATTTTTCTTTCATTTTATTTAATCAAGTGCATCATCATTAAGTAAAGGCTATGAACTTAGATAGTGGAGAAATAAGGAAGTTTATTAATTTAGTTTTTAAAAGATCTATTTGTTAAAGTTTAATTCAGTGGCCATTATAGGTTCCATAAGAAGTTAGGAAAAATACTGACTGCAGCCAATTCAGTTTTCCTTGCATAACAATTTAGAGGGAGAGGGTGCTTTTGGGTAATGTTTGCAGCACATGGATCCCTCTGAGAATTTCAAAGGTAAATTTTGTCTTCACCTCTCTTGGGCACTTGGAAAGACTGATCCCCCTTCAGGGTAGCTCAGCAAGGCTTTTGCCCACACCTGGCTCACACTGCCATGAACGAATCGATTTCAGTGCACTCCCCCAGGTTACATCAGGTGAGACCCTGGCTCTGCATTTGCCACTGATCTTCTGCCTGAGAGAGGAATTCTCCTTAATTCTGCACTGAAAGTTCAAAAGTCTGAGCTGCAAGAAGAACCTGCAGGAGTTTTGCAGTGGAAGAGGATGCAGTGAGTCACTTCTCAAGGGCAGCCACCCTTGGGTGGGTTTGTGCCCCATCCTGTGCAGGTCCCCCCTCACCACACACGGGCCTGCAGCAGCCAGCACTGTGCACTAATTGCAAGTTCCGGAACAAACAGCTCTTTAAAAACTCTCACACATCCTCTGATTATGTAAAACTTAATGCATTTGATGAGGAGCATGGCTGAGGGACCACAAAACCCCTCTCTGGGATTTACCTGGGACTATCAGAGTTTAAGAGTGTTAGCTAATGAATTATTCAAAATGAATTAATAGCTTGGGAGAGTCCTTCACCTGTCTGACACAACTTCATTTTCCCTAGATAAGGTTTCTCAGCAGAGTCAGGCACTGGCAAACAACTTTGTTTTCCCTTTCTAATGTGTGTGAATATGTGCACTGTAGACAACAACAAAAGAATTTCCTTGCATAATAATAATAATTTAACCTAGCTGCAAGGTAATGTAAGGATGGACCTTTGAATGCTTTGCTGTGGAGACAAAATCACCAGGTGATACCTGACCATGTCCAAAACTCAAGACACAGACCAAACCCAGGGCAGGAGCCAGGCTGCTGTGGCCAGGTGAGCCCTCTCTTCTCTGGGCAGCATTGCTCATTTTTCCCAGAAAGCAACCACAGCTTTCTATAAAGTATTAGATAACATTTTAAGTTACTTTTTCTTGTCCACGGAATAGAAAATGCATTTTTTAATGAGAAGAGATATTATACTTGCATCACATTTGTCAGTTCTTTCCCACTAAATGTCTTACTCAGGAGCTGAAGAGTTTGCCTTTTGTACTACTGCTGTCTCCTATTTATTTATGGGTTTATTTAATTAAGAAGAGGAACCTACTTTTCTTTATAATTGACTTTGCATGGTGTGTCTGCTGCCAGTATCTCCTTGTTTGCAAATGGTGAGGATCTGTGTGCACAGACACACACACCCCCATGAAGAATTGTGCCTTCATGGCTTAGTTTGTGATTTACTGTAAATTGTTGAGCACTTCCAAACCAAAACACTTTATTATAATGCTATTTACAACGTTTGAAATAGTGCTAATCACACAGTAACAGAATAAATCCAAAGGAGGTCTCTGTTCTCTTGCTGGATGTTCCTTTATTTAAGAAAACAGCAAACATTTCCCAGAGCTTGTGGTAACCTGTCACCAAAACCGGACGTTTCTAACTCGATAATGACTTTGACTCCATGCTGAGTCAGGGACAAAGAAAATTAAGATTCCTCCCCCCTTCACCTCCAATGTCATCCATGTGGAACATCAGGATGGAGGTGGGTGAGTTTTATGGTGTCTACTCCTCCTGAGAAGCCGCAGGAGTTATTGCTGTGCTTTCTCTCCTGTCTCTCATGACGGGCAGACGAGCTGACCCTCTGTCAGGATGTGGAATTTGCTGCTGCCTCTGCTTTACAGCAAATTGCTGCTGCCCTGAAGCAAAGGAGAAGCAGGGAAGGAACATGTCTCTGAGGCACATCTCCTTTGAGGTTATTCCAGGGGGGATACAGCTTATGCATCCTTTTTTTTTCTTCTTCTTTTTTTTTTTTTTTTTTCATTTTGATCAACAACTATCTTTGAAAATAAATCTGCTCAAGAGTCCCAGGAGGTTTGTTACAGCCCCTCAATCACTCAGAGCTCTCAGGGGATCCTGCTGCAGCACTGCCAATCCTCTCACTCCCTTCCCTCCTCTAGGGAAGGCCAGCTGCTGCTGGGGTTAAAGCAAACAAGATGGGAAAAAATATTGGCTATGGGCTGGAATAATGAAAATAGTAATGGAACATGGCATCAGTAGTGACATGGGGGCTGAAAGAGCAGAAATGTTGTGGAGATCAAAGCAGTTGGGAACAGTCCTTTGTACTATTAATATCTCCTGTATTTTGAAAGTGGAGAAGGGATGTAAAAGCAGGCTGTACACCATTCTCCCCCAGGCCACCTCCATCAGAGGCACTGGCTGAGCCTCGTGAGCTGCTGAGGGAGGGAGGACACCACTGAGTGCAGAACACAACATGTACTACCTGAAGAGCCAACATGACAGATACAAGGCCAGGCAAGTATTCAATTTGGGCTATCATGAAAAGAAAGAAAAGCAAGAGGGAATCTTTAGTGACAGCTTGCTGAGGAGCTGGCTCTGCTGTGTCTGGGAGCAGAGCCCTGAGCCAGGACAGTGCCAGGGCTCGGTGCCTGTTGGAGGTGAGACAGCCCTAACCAGGGGCAGGCTGGGGAAACACAGACCTTCCCCAGGATTGGTGTCATGTTTCTGCTTCCTTTCCTCCTTCTTCTTGATGAATAACTCTTAAAGGCATTTGTCTTTTATTTCTAGCCAAGCCAAAAGAAACTGCATCTTCCTCCCTGCTTTACTGCCTTCACTGAGACCCTGAAGGGTGACACGAGGCAGGACCAAGCTTCACCTGCTTGTTACTAAGCAAGTATTTTCTTCCACAGGGTTGGGCTGTACATCTTTCTAAACCATGCAGAAAGTAGTTCTCTTGCCAAGCAAGTCACAAAAATGTATTAAGAGAGAACATGGATGTCTAGAAATGCCACAAAGGTGTGTCCTTTGGTTTGTTTTACTCTGAGAGTCCTCATTTCCCTCTCTGGAGCCAGAAGTGTCTCTCCCATAACTCATCAGGGCTGCAGGAGTTTGATCATGGCTGTATCCATGGGTAACATCAGAGCACAAATAATAATTTTAGAAGCAGGATTACTGAGCAAAACATTTGCCAAAGAAGACAGTGGATATTGTAACAGCAATTCACTGCCTGCTTGACATACACTGAATATAAATGTATCTTGAGATTATAAGTGAAAGAATTGGTTTAATATATTTCCAACAAAATAAGGTGCTCTTGGAAAATATCAGTGAAATGGAGCTTTGCTTATTTTTGCTTCCTATTAAACATTTCTCATTGAAACTTCTTATAAAAAAATCTTGAACTGGTTTTATCAAAATTGTATATTTATTTCAACATTAAAATTTAATTTAAAATATTCTGTATTTTTATTCACATTATTTCATGATCTGTCAGTAGTAAAAAATGTGAAGCTTTATCCCACATAAGGATACAGAAAACAGCTCCCTCTCTATTGTACTGATAAAAAAAATGAGCAGTCTCTGATGATGCTTTTGTTCTCAGCAAATTCTCCCATATACTGACATTTCTTTAACCAAACTATGACATTGAAATAATAAAAAATAAAAAGACAATTTTAAATCTAAACTTTTGAGTTTGAAATGCACATTACTTTCTGAAGCAGCTATTTAGAATTTTCCTTTTGTAGGAAAGATATTTGTTCCATTTCTGAACAAAATTGAACTTCAAGATGTCCACATTTCCCAAATAGAAATTCTATATTCTGTTCAGCTCTGTTTAAAAATTCAGCATGTTATGTGGTGCTCTCATTGCTCAGAATAGTGCTATTTAGGATTGTGCTATTTGTGGAATATTTGACAATTATTAACAAAATATCATTTCAGCCTAGCTTATAACTTCAGTTCAAATTCTACTTGATAGTGTTTATGTGCAGGCTGAAGTGCTTTTCATGTGTTACAATGACATCTTCAGATGTCTTGCACTATCTCACAGTTTTCAAATGAGGCAGCTCAAACAGGACTCTTTTTAGTGGCAATTTCATGAAAATCATCTAAAGAAAAAGATTATTTAGAAGTAAATGGAAGGGGGGAGAGCACGGAAACTAAATGAGGCAATGCATTTTCAGCTGGGTTAAATGTCAGATTAAAATTCAAAGAAGCAATAATAGTAGGCAACTGTTGTCAGACAGGAACGAGTGAGAAGTGATGGCTCTGATGCTGTAGATGCTACGGAAGCTGCTGGATTTGGAATTTCAAAGGCTGAATGGGGCAGGTTCTCTGTGGAGGCAGAACTTTAAAAGTCCTCTAAGATGTCAAATGGAAGATGACAATTAATATCAGCTGAAGATCTGACTGGTGGTGTATTACTCATGTCAGAATAGCAGGATCACAGATTTGTTTGGGGTGGAAGGGACCTTAAAGCTCATCTCCTTCCACCCCCTGCCACGAGCAGGGACACCTTCCACTAGAACTAGAAGTTTTAGATATGCAATAAAAACATACCTCTACACACACATCTAATATTTCATATTACTTACATGCCCTTCCCTTAGTGTTAAAACATGGCCCCATCCTAACACCATCAAAATCCTGTATTTTTTTTTAATTTTTTTTTTTAATAAGTGATATAGCTGTGCAAAATCCACTGTGCAAATGAAACGCAGGCTGTGTATTTGTCTGGGGCTGTGCATGTACCTGTGCTTGCCCAGGCATGCTCAGAGGCACACCCTGCTGCACAAAGGACTTGCTGGAGCCAAGAAATATTTCCTGCTTGCCTTTTTCCTTTCCCAGGCAGAGATTTTTGGTAGAGCAGGATCATCCCCTGAGTAGGAGCACATAAAAACATCACAGAACAAATTGCCAGATTGGTGGTGGAACAGCACAGACCTCAGGTGTGCCTTCCTCCCCGAGGTGCTTTGGCTTTTAGGAACAAACACGTACATTTCCCTGGTGGTCTCTAGCAAAATACACAAAGAATTTTTTTTTTTTTAACCTTCCCCATCCTTTGTGAATTATGGAGTAGTAAGCACATTTTTAAATACAGCTCTGCAGACAGTGAGATACAGTTCCACTCTGTGCAAGACGAATTGAAGCTCATTTATGAAAGTACATCTAAAAATGCCAAGGGAGTAGACTTATCAAAGAGATGACATCAAGTTGTCACTCATTCTTTGTACACGCACCTGTGATTGAGAAAAGTGTTTTCTTTAATATAACTTGATATTTGAAGAGAACATGACAAAATGAAGTCCCATCTCTTCATCATTTACATTATGCCTTAGGGGTACAAAGCTGATCTAAGGTATTTTGATTTATGCCTATTAGTGAAGCTGTACCTACAGATGATCAAAAGGCTCATTCTGATTCCTATAAAATAGTCAATATCACAATTAGGGAAACATATTAGGTATAATTAAATTACAGCTATAAATGACATAGAACTGAGATATTTTATGATAAATATCATTTGATATACCAGCCTTTTTAAAGAATTCATCCCATCCATCCTCCTTCTAAAGACAGATCCTAACTACAGGAAATGAAAAATGATGCACATGAAAAAGAGCTTTAGAAATAACCCAGCAACCTCTTGTGCTTTCCCATCTGGCACTGGACAAGCTTTGCCATGAAAGGACAGGCATAAGGAAAGCACCTTTAGTCTTTATTTCAACCATTAGTATCCTTTACAAGCCAAGATGTGGTAGAGGTGAGAAGAGGGAACAGAGGGCAATCCATGGGAATCCAGCAGAGCTCAGTGTACATTTTACAAGAGTCAGGAGCTATTTATATGCAAAAAAAAAAGCTTGGAATTACCCAGAGGCAAGGAAAGAAAACACATTGCAAGAAGTTCATTCCTCATATTCAACATGCCAAAGACATATGCAATTAGAAATGTCCATCTCATCACGTGCAATGAAACTCAGGGACACTCAGGCCAGAAGTGCCCAAAGGTAGCCAGGAACAGAGCAAAGTCAGCTGCAAAATCCTGTGTCTGTTTGCCATGACTGGGTTACCTGTGGAGTACATACATCCTCTCAGTTTCTTTTAGGAGCTAAAAGTGGAAATTATTTCCACATGGAGAAAATCCTACTTAACCAGTGATGTGAGGGCATGAGAGCAAACATGAGAGCTGCAATTACATTTGGCCTGTGCTCTGCCTGGTCTGTTGAACTCCCCAGATGCTGCAAGCACCACATCCTTGGGCTAGGTGTGAGAAGCTTCCAGTGAAATAAAAACCTGAAGTTGTGCTAAACCCCATTACTGAAGGAGCTCTTGCTGCCCTCACCCTGGATAGGCAGATCACTGTGAATACATATTGTGTAAGCCTTGCTCCACAGGACCTTTCCCCTTCCCCAAGCCTGTGGAATGTGACTGGAGTCAGGGTGCAATGCACTGAGCCAGCTGCCTGCCATGCTGGGAAGGATCATTTCCAATATTGGTCTCTTTCAGCAGTCAGGATCTTTC
The DNA here is from genome assembly GCA_013397195.1 of Hylia prasina. Taxonomy (NCBI): domain Eukaryota; kingdom Metazoa; phylum Chordata; class Aves; order Passeriformes; family Sylviidae; genus Hylia; species Hylia prasina. Next base: position 203,294 of record VYXD01008198.1, on the reverse strand, counting down.
TGTCAGCTCTCATGTCATTTTTAGGCTGCAGCTTTCCTAGGCATAAAAATTATCTTTTTGTTCCTGTAGGAGAAGACAAATGCTGGAAAGCAGCTGGCACATGACTTCTTTAGGGCTGCCCATGCACAGCAACTGGAGGGGTCAGATCAGTGACAGGGAATACCTGGGTGACTGGAAATCTATTCATACACAGATAGGAGTGTGAAGAAATGATCCAAGAGAAGTCCAGAGCCAGCTCAGAGGGCCTTGGTGGAAAAGGACAGTGTGCAGTGTGAAAGAAGCTCCCTCACTCAGGCTGCAGTTGAGCAAGGGTGAACATTTAATTGTAATTGTTTTGACTTCAGTGAAAGTGCTCATCTGTTCGGCATTAGACATCTGCTTAATTTCCTGAATGGATTGAGTCCAACATGCAGGAGTGACAATTGCTGGTTCAGGTGTGGGATTATGCCACTCTGAGACAGATGTTCCTAAGCCACAGCATGCATCAAAGTCAACGGCACTAAAAGAGGGTTGAATTTAGCCTTGTTCCTGTGTTTATCCATCCTGCAGCATGATGTGTTTTCCTTTCCTTCATTTTTGCATTCTACTGTCTCACTTCAGTACAAACTGTATGAGACAGAGGCTCCTGGGGGAGCAGCTGGAGATTTGAAATTCACATCACTGTTCCCCTTAAGCCTGTCAGATGATCAGATAGCCGAGGAAGTGCTAATAGCTTATGCTCTGGTGAAATATGTTTTTCTGTACATGATTACCTTTGTATTTTGTTCTCCTTATCCCTGATTGTCAGCATTTTAATTAAAAGTAGAGGTGTGAGAACATGGGAAAACCTGTCTGCAGAACAAGGCTGACTTTGATTTAAGTTAGTGCACTAAGTTTGTAAATGTGGAACCCAATTTTCTGCTGCTGTCATCTGTCTGGAGAGAGACCACGGAGCTGGCTGCTGAGCAATTCACTCTGCTTCCTGAGCCCCTGTGTCTCCCCAGGAGGGCAGAGGGGGTGCACATAGCAAGTGACCCTTTATGGAATTTTCCAAAGGTGCTGTGAGCTGCTATTGCTGCTCTGACTAAAAGTTTCTGTCCCTACTACAACCCTGGGAAACCATTTGATGTCAGATCAGCTCCTCAGCATCTCCACAGCCAGAGCTCCAGTGCTCAAAGGCTCTGTCTCATCAGCTTTATGGCTGGATTTAGGAGATTAATATCCACAGGTTTTGTCTGTGAGGGAATACTGACCTTGTAGACAACACAATAGGCAATGTGTCTAATTTCTCAACCGCTCTAGTTCAGACCTCCTTATTTTGGTGCAAATTAATGCAGTGGTTGGTATGGAGCACATTGGTGTGAATTCAGCCACCTCTGCCAGCTGCAGAGGGACATCAAGGGCAGGACCTCTCTGATGAGCACAGCCTGGGTCTCTGTACCAGCCCTGGCTGAAGAACTCACCCGTGTTCAGGTGACTGAACTCACCTGTGGTCACCCCCTTCCCTCCTCTGCAGGGAAAGTGCTGCTGGAGGGCTCGGGAAAGGGAGCCAAGGGCAACATGGAACCTCTTCATGTGCCACCAGTGTTTGCCAGTGTGCTGCCAGCTCGGCAGTTTCCTTACATAAACCCCAGCAAGGCAATCCAGTGCCAGCAGCCCTGGCTCTGCAGGCTTGGCCTGTTCAAAGCTGGTCCAGAACTGGATCTCTTCCATGGGCCCTGGGAAACCCAACTGGTAGGAGCCACAGTTCTGTATTGGATTCAGCTTTGTGGAACTCACACGCTACTGGAGATGAAAATTTTCCTCCTGAGTTACAGTAAGGGTTTTTAAAAGTAGCCAGTCTCTAGTGGGGACTATAAAATAGAAATTGTGAAAGAAAGAGAAACCATTATGTTTTTCCTTGCTGCACACTACTTGGGATAGTTAATTTATTTTTATCAGGATTTTTATGATCAAAAACCATCTTTTTGATGTCAAAACAAAAAAATAGCACTTCACCACAAGAAGAAAATGTACTATTTTATCATAAATCAATGTGAAGATTACATTTTGGTGGGACTTTTTAGGTGGAAACATGCTGTGAACCAATGTGCCAGGGAACATATCTGATTGTTGAGGTGACACAATCATTTGACAGAAAAAATTACAAGATGAAAGGAAGTAAAACAATATGATAAAGATGAAAGATGATGCAGCAAAAATACCATGAGGGAAGAAGTGAGCAAGAAATAATAGCATTAGGACACAAGAAAATACAATGTGATGGAAAAGAATTAGCCTGATCTGGTTCCTGACTCTGCTGCATAGGAAGAACTGTTATGATGATATATTGCAGAGAGAAAAAATGATGTTGGATTGTTCGGAATGGGACACAGAAATGGACAAAGCAGAAAAATGCTGCCATACACTGCAAAGAAGACAAAGTGTTTTGATATTTATATTGTAATGATCTCATTCTGATTCTGTGGAACTCACATCAATAGCAGTGCTCACATGGACACTTGTTCGTTGAAATATTCATTTAATATAAATAACCTTAAGGTCTCCTCAGGGCCAGAGGGAGGCAGGAGCAATTCCCTGTGGGTGCTGAAGCCCTGTTCCCAGGGCTCAGTGCTGCAGGATTGGTGCCTGCGTGGGATTTGGGGTCATCACCTGTCCCCCACGTGTGTGAGCCAAGCCAAGATGTGCTTTATTTCACTGCCAGCCACCACACTGCTGGGCCCTAACAGCAAACCCCAGCACCTCTGCTCTGGTTTTAGATTGCCACGTTTAAGCCGAGGTGAAATCACTGAAGTTGGGACCAATCCCTGTTTCAGATTGTCTCTGTGACTTTCAGGGTGCTGTGTTTCTTTCCGTGGCAGGAAAGTAGGTTGCTGATATTCTTGGTTCATCTTTGCTCACAGAGGTAAAATTAGAGGCCTTGAGATTCCTGCTGGTAGAACAAGCTCTCAATTTCTCACTGTCGAAATTCAATCTGATTTCTATCTTTTTCACTAAAAAGCTGTCAACAGAAAATAAGCAATTCCCATCAAAGAGCTATATTAGTTTCTGAGGTATATACATTTGGCTGGTGGATGAAGAAAACCTCAAAGTAATTTAAATTGGTTTTTTGATTTTCATTTGCATTTCCTAGCAAACTAAGCAAAAATATTAATGCAGGACATAACTAGAACTCATTCAAAAGAAAAGAATCAAAAAGAGAGAGGCTGATTCACTGCTAGATCACTAATAACTTCTTACTGTGGCCCTGGGTCTGATTTTCTCCTCCTCATGCTGGTTTAACTCCATCATCCTGGTTATCCTTTATCTACTGCGGTGGAAGCAGGAAGGCAGCACATATTTGCAATGAAGAACATATAATTAAAATCAAAACCAGAAGCTCTCTTTACAGTATGCAATAATATGAGAGCTATCAGGAGCCAATGGGACAGTCTTGATATGCCAACAATATAACCCCACTTTTCATATGTGGAAGAGCAGCTTTCAAATGCAGACTATATAAATTAGATTTCAGGTGCGTTTTTGCATTTGCAAGTCACATTTTGAAACCTGATTTACGTTTTATTTATAAAGAGGTGTTGAAAAATATGTAATATTTTCAACTGTTTTAAATCACAAAAGAATGGTGGACTTTTCACTGCTGTTTCTGCATTACTCAGTTTATCAAGGGAATCTTAGAAGTGGACGGTTTTTAGTTTGGGGTTAAATCCACTCTGTGAAGTCCCCTTCAGCTTTCTCAGGCCTTTGAGAATAACACCTGAGCTGCACACTTCTCCTTTTTTGACAGATAAGCAAAAATGTTTTTTAGGTTAGAGTTCTGTGGTCATTTAAGATTGTCTATTTCTTTATTACACCAATTTTTTTTACAGTTTTGTTGGTTTGTTTTTTTTTACTGTGGCAGGTGAGCCTTTACTCCAACTGCCCTTCTGATAGATTTGCCACAGTGTTGAGAACCTCCTTACAGGGACAGAGAGCCCAGGGAGAGCCCAGCCTGTCCCTAAAACCCAAAGGAACCAAGAAACCCAGCCCTGACCTTCAAGAGTTGCCTGTTTATTGTTTTCTCACAATCTCTCTTCTTGCTCGTTTTTTGCTCCTCTTGGATTCTTCACAAGAACTTCACTCACATTTCTCCCTTCCAAACTTTCACTGCTCAGAATTATCAAGATAGCCTAATTAACGTCAATTCCATTGGTTCTGTTTGCAATATAAAAGATGAATGAAAGAGAATGGTAGTGTTACAGCTGAATATAAAGGTCCAGCTGTAGTAGAGAGCATGAAATCCTTAAAACCTGCAACAAGAATTGCAATGCCACAGAGCATTTCCCTGTGCAAGCCCTGGATCCCACCACCAACAAAGAGCAGCCTAAAAAAACACCCCAAACCCCTAAGAGCAAGTGAACAAATAAGTGAAATAAATGAAAAATAGAGAGGAAACAAAGCATGATACTTGATGAGACCAGGACAAAAAACAAGCACAAACCTGGGGCTTGTTCTCCACAACTTCCTTAATGGGAGTTGCTGACGTCCTTCGGAGCAGAACATTGTCTGGGGGGAAGCAAGGAAGAGAACTGAGAGCAAAGAAAAGGAAAAAAAAAATAAAAATAAAAATCCCAGTATTAAACTCAGTGCCTTCTCCCAGGGGCTACACTGGATGCTTGCAATGCACTGGGGATATTTTACTGTGCAGCATTTAATGGCACTTAAAATCATGCTTTCTCCCATGGTGTGTTGGGAAGTGCCCACTGTATAATGGAAAACCTGTAGGAGAAGGAGATTTATCCACAGCTGCTAATGGCTTTCTTTTGCTCTCCCTGAGATTCTTTATTCATCCAAATATATTGCTTTCTACCTGAAAAATATTTATCAGAGTGGAAAGACACACTAGGAAGCTTCTTCCCGGGAGGGATTAAATGACCACAAATCTCACAACTTTCAGGAAAAAATGTAAAACTCTGTAATTTGTCCTAGCTTTTTTTTAAAAAAAATAAGTAAATCAACAAGAAAAGAAGAGCTGAGAAAGGAAACAGAAATCCTTGACATTTATCACAGAAATGTTTAAGGCATTTCCTGATCTAACAGGTTATAACTACAGAGACAAATAAGCTGAAGTGCTACAAACAGAAAAGTTTAAGTGAATTGAGATATTTCAGTGAATTCTACTGTTTTTTCGGGAGAACAGGCCCTGTGTTAAGATTCAGGACCAGAATGTATGAGATCTGAAATCAGGTTTGTGCTCTGTCCCATAATGTCTGTGTGGCTTCCAGCAAGTTCCTTGGAAGCAGATTTCAAGGCTGCTTACACACCCCAAGAAACAAATCGAGATGTGAGTCCTTCAGGTAGGAGATGGACATTTTCATGTATTTGAAAATCCCACTTGGCACCACAGCAGCCATTTGACTCTACAAGTCTCCAGTGGTCTGTAAAAAATTCAGTCCTTAATCCCTCTTCACCTCAGTAGTAAAACAGGAGCAGCAGCATTTTCTTTCCTGTCCAGTCTATTTAATTTGCAGCTTAAATCACCTCAAATCAGCTTAAAGGAGGGGTTCTCTCAGTAACTACAGCCGTGTTCTCCAGCCTTCTCCATAAACAGCAGTGAATAATCACCTGCACTCTCAGCCCCAGTGTTCCCACATCCCGGAGCTGCAGTACCAAACTGGGGGTCTGGTGAGAAGACAGTGAGTGATGGAGAAGGAGAAGCAGCTCCAGCTGTGTTCTCATGCAAAGAAAGGGCTTTGGTTCCTGATGCTACCAGAAAGTTGGAGGATAGAGAGGGATGAGAGTGTGTAAAGGTGGAGTGGTGGGAAGGCAGAAAATTCACTTATTTTTTAAAGCTTCAGAAGAAATTAATTTCAGTTTTGCACTGAAGTAAAGTTTCCTGTGGGAAACCTTGCAGAAAATCCAGGCAAAAATGCAAACAGGCAATACCTGTTAACACATGACCCTCTTTTTGTCCCTGAGCACATCCCCTGTGTGTTGCTGGGGATGGGCTGGGAGAAGGGAGGGAGGGAGGGCAGAGCATCCTTCCAGCCAAGCTTCAGGATGTGACCCTGGGGACTGGGATGGGTTGGCTGGTGGCAGTGAAGGCAGGGCAGAAAAAGTCCCCTTGGCTCCAGGACTGCCCTCCCACACACAGCCCAGCCCAGGAATTCACACCTGGGGCACCAACAGGATCCTGAGAGTGGCCAAGCTGGGAGGAAACCTGAGCCCAGAAGAAAGAGAGCTCAGAGGAAAATGGCAGCCCTGAAAATACATAGAAAAGGCTATAGAAAACAAGATGCTGTGGTAAAAAAACTTAAAATGTGGACAAAAACTCAGGAAAGAAAGGGAAAGGGGGCTCTAAACTTGCAAAGCATTAGCAGTTGGGAATGTTGAACTGCTGCACCTATCAATGCTCTGCTCAGTTCCAGATATCTGAAAGGCAAGATTTTCCTTCGCCCAGGACACAAAGCACCACACTGATATTGTTTTCTGTAGTATTGTTGTGCTCGATTGCTGCAGCTGATCTCAACCCTTTCTAGTGTTAGTGATAAGAATCCAATCTCCCAGCTGGATGTCCCACATGCTGGCACTGCCTTCTTCCCATTACACTGTCCAGACAGCCAAAGCTCCACAGCAAATTCCTTTACTTTTGACTACAGGGAGCTGTCTGCTCCCTTCAGCCCTCCAGAGAAGGGTTGAAAAAGCCTTTTTTATGGTACCCTCATGGGTTTGATGAGTACAAAGCCAGTGCTTCTATTCTCATAGCAACACCAATATTCCTCCAGAATTTACAGACTGAGAGCCCCGGCACAGACAGGCCTGGGGAATTTGTCTGCATGATAAGGGTGAATATTCCTGAGCCCTGAACGGGGATAAGGAGAGACAGTTCTGGTCTCAAAGCCACTAAGTTGTGTTATTCTGGGACTTCCAAGTCAAGACAGGCTCGTGGATGGGATCAGGGGACCTGAGGCTCTGAACTGTCTTTTCCTGACTACGCTGACAGATCTTAATCAGCCTTCTCAAGGTCAGCAAGAACCTGTGGCAGGAATTCCTCCTAGAAATCAAGTCTTTTGTTTTCCCCCTCAGGGAGCTGTAAAAATACAAACAGATAAAAAAGATACTTTCATTTCACGCAAATATTTTACATTTTCTTCCTTATTCCTCAATTCTTTCTGATATACTACAGCAAGTTACAATTAATGAGAGATTTGTGCCATCATTTCACAGAGTTTCAGCTGCCTGGATCTCTGCATTAAATTCCATTGCCCCAGTCACTGTCATGTCTCGTCATCCTACTTTCAGATACTTGAAAACAAAGAAAAAACAAAAGCATCCTTTTTTATTTTTCCCCTGCAGATTAAAAAAAATAATAATAATAAAAAAAGTGTTTGTGGAACTAAAATAAAAACTGTAGCTGGTTGGTTATTTTAGAGCAGATTTGGCCATGATCAAACAGCAAACAAGGCAGAACTCTACAGGACAGAAGCCAAATGGAGAAACAGTGGTGTGTTAAATGAAGAGATGTCACTCAAAGCACGTTATGCAAACTATTTAAAAGAGTTAATAGACTTTCTCAGAAAACTTTAGAAAGAATTGATTGGACATATTAAGAGATGAAATTGATTAAAGTTATTTTGATTAATTTACTCAACCCCCTTAATTCTTTACTAATTGATGATTATTTTTCAGACTGTCTGGAAATATATGTAGCCTGAAGAAGGGGAAAAAATAATAAAAGCCCCAGCTGCAGTGGCATTAAATAGGCCACAAATGAAACAGAGCTCACTTTAACAGTCCAGAGCACAGATTTACACTCAGTGAATGTAAGTGAAAGTGAAAAAAATTCCAATCAGGTTGGATTTCAGAAAACAGAACAGTTCCAAACCTTATTAGGGTCTGTGTTTTAAAAGCCTTTTCAGCAGCACCCACCATCAGAGACTGCTAGCAGCTTAAAAGGACTGAAAATTGCATTTTTTTCCTTCTGAAACTAGTGCTGGAACTTTTCATCTTTCCTGACTTATACAGAATTTATTAGAGATACATGGATCCCTCAGTGAAGTTCCCATATCACATTCCAGTTGGGCTCTGTGAACAATGCATTATTAGTGAAATATTAGCAATAATCCAGTGATGTAGGAAAATATTAGGCTACAGATGGACAGTGGGCTACAATACATTTTAGGAATCATTACTTTTATCACCAGTGTTCATATTTGGGGATTCCAGTTCCAAAACAGGAATTATGATGGTAATTTGAGCCAGGAATGAGAAAACATCATTTGTGATTAAGAAACAGATATTTTTGGGAAGTTAGGCTTGGTTTGGTTTTAATCAGGCTGTATCATATGCCCCTTTCTTAAGAAAACCAAGATACAACATAAGGAAACTTAAAAATGAGTGCACAAATGCTGGAAAACCCACATTCAGTGTGCAGGAATCAGTAAGAAAATGTCCTGCTCTGAGGACACACCAGTGATCTCACAGGGATTTGCTGCAGGTCTAATACAACACAGTGTATTTATTAGTGGAAAATAAGATAAAGAAAACAGCATGTGGGTGCTGGGAAGTACTTTGGACAACAGGCTCAGAATTCATAATGATTTTGACCTCACTAAATTGGAGAGACAGCCTGGAATCTTTAAGATGAAATTCAGTAAAGACAAGTGCAAAGTATTCTACTGAGGAAGGCAAAATAAACTTGTAATTACAAAACTGGGGATTAAGTGGCTGAGGCTGGAACATGCCACAAACTGTTTCTGGCCGACCAAAGTAACACTTTGGGTAAAAAAAGGAAGGAAAATCTAAATGAGAGGTGTAATTAAGAGACACTCCTTCAGAACACCAGTGAGATAATTATTGCACTTTGCAGGCTGGAGGAATCCTCATCTAGAAGAGCTGGTCTTCACATCAGGAGACATGGAGCCAAATTAAAGAGACTCCTGAGGATAATAACAAAAATTACTGGGATCTTGGAAAATATTGCTTATCTTAAAAGGTTAAAATAATTGGATTTGTCTGAGCCAGAAAAGATGGAGGGGAACATGATAAATGTCTTCAAAAGTCAGGTTATTATAAAGGAGACGGTGATCAGTTGCTCTCTAGCTAAACTGAACTTTAGATGAGAAGAAATAGTTTTAATTTTCATCACAGCAAATCCAACTTGGACATTAGGAGAATTGTGGTAACTGTTAAGAGCAGGTAAGCATTACCTGACAGTCCAGAAAATCCTCTTCATGGAAATATTTTTAATAAAACCAAAGGAGTATTCTTTAGCAAAGATCTAGATTTACAAGATTTTCATTAGAGGCAGAATGAGACAGATTAAGTGATTTTTGTTTCTGAACTCCTACAGATCTTTCACAGGTGAGAATTCTATCATATTTAAAGAGAGTAGAAGCAATCCCACTGATGCTGACAGGATCAACATCACTGTATTATTTTGCCACAGGTCTGGCCCTTTTTCCTAACCTATACACTATTTTAATAGTTTTTTCAGAAAAGATACCAAATTCCTTTCCTGTATAATGACAAATCCTTGGCATTAGCACTGATGAAAAACTGGTGTAAGTGAAAGAAAACCGAGATCCACTCCATCTCCAAACACACACTACAGATACTCATCCAAAATTCACAAACCTTCCAATCTTGTCTTAAAACATAAATGTGTGAACGGCTCAGAAATAGTGCTGCTGATCACAAATACATCATCCAATTCTCTCCCAGCAGAACAGAAGGCATTTCTTAGTCATGACAATTGAAAAGGCTGCAACTTGTGAATAAAATCTTAGAAAAGGTTGGCACATCTCTGTCTTCCCTCTTCTTCACCTCCTTGCAGCTGTATCTGCTGCCTCATTAATTCCACTGGTTCTGTTGCACTCAGTGATAAATTCAGTCAATAAGGTCAATAAGGTCACTATCTTTGTGTGACAAAGCCACAAACCAGATTTCCACCTCCATTGTAGCTGATGATGATATTTCCAATGACTTCAAAAAGGTTCTCTGACAAATCTCTACATCAGTGGGGCTGGGCCTAAAATTTGCATTTTTGACCATGCATTGATCTGAATGTATTGCATTGTTTACCTTGGTAAAGTAAAATCCCCTTTCTAACAACACTTCTGTCAAGAGTATCCTGTGCAATTTATTTTGAATTATTTAGAGAGCTCGTGAGTATCTCAAAGGACAAAACACAAATATCTTCCTTTCTGGGGCTGAGGTGCTCCACACTGACCTGTCACACAGATTCTTTTCTTTCCCTCTTGTCAAACACTGACTGAAAAGGTTTTTCATCTGTTTATGTTGCATAAGGGAAGGAGATGAAGAAGATGATTCTGAAAATGTTTCTATATTTGTCCAGCATGACACAGACTTGCTCCTTGTAGATTTCAGATTATTGATGAATACAAGCAAAGGAATAAAATGTTGTGATGCTAATTGTTTGTGAAGTCTATCATAAACAGTACAGAAGAGTAAAAGATGGATGCTTCCAATCATGCTTCCCAATATTGGAAAAGACATTTAATGCAAACTATATGAAGAGAAGCCAAAATAAATTCACTACAAATTGGAGTCGTTATTTTGCAGTGATCTTGATCCAGGATTATCTCAGATAGATCTACTGAAACTCCCACTCTTTTAAAAGGAAAATAAACCATACTCTCTCTGAATGTGACTGCCATTAATATTAACTTGCAGTGTTACTACTTCAGAAGAAAAAAACAAAACTTGTTTCATAATCTCTGTGACCTTTCCCTACTAACATATTCTTGATAAAGTCGAAATACTCGCTGCTACACATAAATACTGTGATATTTCTTCACTGTTATGATAGACAGTTTCCCAATTGAGCATCCAGAGGTGAACAGGCTAGTACATGTTTTATGCATAAGATTATACCTAGAAAACTTAAGAACTCCATGGGATATCTGAAAGAGAGAATAAAGACTAAATGTTGCATTGTTTTGATTTCTTTCCTCCTTTATAAAAGCTGAGAACATGGTATTAAGGATGACTTATGTCCTGCAGACCCATGAAATATGAAATCATGAATATAAACAAAAAAAACCCCCAACAACCAAACCCAACAACAACAAAAACCAACTATCACCATCATGGCAGCTGAGGTGCAAGGGCAGGCAAGGGGATGGGTGTGGTGATGTTGCACATTCTTTGTGATACTTCAGAAAACATTACCAAATTGGAGTGGATCTGAACAAAAAAAGGAGGTCAAATGAGAGCTCCTGTACCTCTGAGCTGCCACAGACAAATGTTTTCACATCTTTTAATGCTGTCACTCAGTCAAGCTGCAGCAGCAGCAGGGTGTGTGCAGTCCTGCAGAGGCTCTCAAAGGTGATGTTGGAGTGTTGGCTGCCCAGGGAGGTTCTCAACAAGCATCAGCTGTGCCTGGCTGCAGAGCAGGGCTGGGTCACCCACACAGCAGACAGAAAACATCCCATGGATTGTGGTATTATTATTATCAGGGAAGAAAAGTTCAGGTGCTCTCAGAGGAAAATAGCCCTAGAACCTGTGGTAGCTGTCTTTCTAGATTTGAACATATCCAGCCTCCCATCCCAAACACTGAGCTGAAACAGCACAGAGAAAGTTCACCAACAGGACACAGGGAAAACATGGAAATACAAGGCAAAATATGCCAAAACTCTAAGTGAAAAAGCAAATTCACCAACAGAATGCAAAAGAAGACCTATTGATACTGTAGAGGGAAAATATGATAATGGAAAATGCCCTGTGTAAGAGGTCATAAGCAATAATTGTAGCAAGAGAAAACATCGTGTCAAAGGTTGTAGATGAAAAAAACAAAGTACAAAGGCATCATATCAAGGAAGCAGGCAGTGACTCAGGGGGTGAGATTTTGCATGTCCAACATAAAGGCAACACAAAAATAAATAAATGGTTTATAAAGCTCAGGCTGGCATAAGATGCAAGGGCAGGCACAGAAACAGCCAGAAAACTGAATGCCAATGAGGAAGGAGAGCATCAGAGACTCTGGCCTGTAAAGTCTCACTTACCCTTAAATAAGGAAAAAAAACCCAAACAAATAACCAAGGCAAAACTGCACTGACCTGCACCAAATTAAATTGACTGGTGCACAGACATAATGCAGAGGATAATGTAAATTGTAGTCAGAATACAGAAGTATAGTACATAGACCTAGGTGTGGACTGTAAAAATGAGACACAGCTATGTGCTGAAAGAAGTGAACTTTGGAACTTAAAGAAATTATTAATAAAGTACAAGAAAGCCCAAAACACAAATAGCTCAGAGCAGGCAAACCTCTGTGGTATTCCTATAGCAAAGCTGCTAAAAATTACCAAGCTGTATTTGAAAGACTGGGACACTTTCCAAGGATGCTACACCTGGAAATAAATAAAACAATCCAGTCTGTACAACATCTGTCTTGCAGAATACCCATTGCATTAACAGAGACAAACAAAACAGTGGGAGCAATAAAGAAAATAAGGAAGAAAAAACAAACCCAAACCACCTCTTCCATCACTGCTAAACAAATAATGAGGCAGTCACTGGAGGCTCTGGGCAAGCTGGGAATTCACAAAGGTCCAAGGAACTTAAACAAAGTGCTAAGAGATAATTACCAAACACATCTACAAACCCCTGCTTGGTTTAACAAAGCCCATTGTGCTTTGAAGGTAGGTGCTATCTGGATTAGGAGCACAGTGACCTCTCCACACACCAGCAGAGAGTTTTCCTGTGGGGGGTAACAAAACACTCACCTCTCCAAGTCATGGGAGAAAGACAAGGATGGAACAGAGAACCTGCCCAGGTAGCAGGTCCTCAATGCAACCTCCTTGTATCTTTGTGAGAATGAGTCAAGAATAAGGACCTAAATAAGGCCAAAAGAAAATTGCAAGAAAACAGAATACAATTTGTAGCTTTGCAAGGGTTGTTAATCCATCCCTAAACAAAGAAGCAAGAATTGACGGGCCATACTCAAGAATTCAGATCAGTTTGAGGATTACAGAGATTCATCAGTCACATGCAAAGCACTGTTTCCTCTGGCTCACCTGTTTGTGTTTGGGCCATTTTCTGGTCAAAATTTCAAGTAATATTAGTGTTCACTTTGTACAGTAACAACTTACTGAGATAGACTGAAGACCAATACATGGAATACCTGAAAAAGAGAGGCTGCAGCAGTTGTTTGTAATTAAGATCAGTATTTCCCACAGGTTTCCACAGGAAAACTTCAGTCTGCATGCTAAGAAGAGAGAATCTCTGGGGTAGAAGATGATGTAATTTTCAGTGCCTTGAGCACATTCCTCCACTTTCCTTCCCTGGGGGCTTGGCTGCCTGGGCTCAAGGCCAGCTGAAATAATGCAGCTGTGTGGCCTGGAAAACCAAACTAGAAAGTCTGGGTTCCCTTAGGAACTGCTTGGAAACTCCTCCGTGGTCTCTGCACGGGCCACTCTGCAGCATGGCCCTGCCCCCAGGATGATTGATCGTGACCTCTGTAGGCTTGTGTGGTGGTCTGGGCTCTTGTCAGAGCTGTCACTGTCCCTGGGCTGCTCCAGCCCCTGCCCAGGCACTGTGGGACTCTCTGTGGCAGTGCCACCCCTGTCCCTGCCTGTGCTGCTGGCACTGGCTGCTCACTGCTGACAGCACCGGGAGAAAGCTTTTGTGATAACACATAAGGATTCCCAAAATCTCCGGTTTCATCTACGGAAATCTCATGAATTAGGTTTAGAAATACACATTTCCAGGAAGGATTCAATTTCTATCTGGCTGCCTGCTTATCCTGAGCAGAACAGCACTGTGAGATCAACAAACAGACAAATCTCTGGAAGTGTTGTCCAAGTCAGTTGTACACCAGGCTCAAGACAGGGCTTGGAAAGAATCCAGGAATCCACTACAGACAAAGATTTACACATGCTGTGATCCATCATCCTGCTCAAACTGCCAAGCCCTGTGACAGCAGCTCCACCTGCCACCAGACAGCATCAGAATCAGTGGGATTCAATGTGGACATATAAATTGCTTCAAATAAATGGGCAGAAAAGTCACAATCCTGCTTTCATGTAGCCAAGTACATGGTTGCTCTCAGGAACGCAGAGATCTAGAAGAAAATGTACTATCCAGAAGGCCAGACATGTTGGACAAGGATAAATAACAGCGTGTGAGGTCTGGCCAGTGGATGTGGTGCTTAGAAAAAAATGCAAGTCAAGTGGCTCAAAGAAACAAAATACTTTTGTAGCACAAGGACCCAGACTTTTACAGGAACATTCTTTTTCCCCTCAGAGCTAACCCCATGCAAAATATCTCATTATTATAGACAAGTCAGAATTTTTAAAAGTGGATGAAGTGGCAGACGTGATTGCAATGATAGTCACTGGCAAAGCAATGCAGCATGCCAGGAGTTTGATGGAAGAACTGCATTTTCTTGCAGTGATGTTGCAGACAGGTAGAGATATTATAAAAGAAAGGCTGTATAAAATATGGTTTAGGGCCTGCTACTCTAGCTAAACTAGCAGCTAGCTTGTAAGTTCCTATGTGAAAATATCGGAATGAGAATCAGTTTGCATAACAACCTAGTCTTAGAGAGAAAAATAGGTTGCACCTGTAATCACAAAAGATCTGGCCATGAGAATCCACAAAGAAAAAATGTAAACACCTGTGGAAAGAGAGAGTCAGCACATACACACACAAGCACCTTCTAACAAATAGGTTGAGTAGCAAGGAAGTTACTGACCAATTAGAGACAAACACGATGTTGTTGAAAACTGTATAAATATGAGCTTTATGAATCAAGACTTGGCTTTTCCTGCATGAAGAAACTGAGTCCTGTCTGCTCTATTGCAACACAGTGACCTCCTACATAAATCTCCCCATAAATTGCAATCTCTCCATAAATGAAAATTGGAATTCATCATTATCACCATTTCCATCAGCCCCTTAAAAGCAAAGCTGGACCAGTATTGCAGTTTCAGATCTCCTAACAAGGAGGTTTGCTAAAAGCCCTACCCCAGGCCAGAACAAATCATTCTGAAGGGGCAGCGCTGTCCCACGGAAGGGCACTGAATATTCTGATGTTGAGATGCACGTGCTTGGTAACACACCTGAGAGAGAAGGGTTACACACCCAAAGGAGGAAGAGACACACTATTAGCAAATTCTACTAGGAGAAACTAAAGACAGCTAAAAACACAGACTCGATGTCAGGTTTGGATCAAAGTGCTTCTTATCTACACGGTGTTGTGGTGGGTAACCCCAGCTTCCCCCAGACCAGATTGACTCGGCAGTGACACACACAGGGGCTGATCCTCCCCCGGAGAAGAGGGAGGCACCTGAGTTCCAAAGCTGTGTTCTCTTGTGAAGCACATCCATCCCCACAGTCCAAGACAGGACTGGTGAACCCTTTGCCCACCCTCAGATGTTGTCTTTGCTGTGCTTTTCAGCACTTTGGAAGTTTACCCTGCCTTGGTCAGATGGATCACACTGAGAGGTTCCCACCTCTCCCTGGGATTGCAGCCTGGCACTCAGGAATTCAGGATTTCCCAGCGGCAGTCAAATGCTTCAAAGTCAGAAGCTTCACAGTGAATCCTCCACTAGATTTGTTAGGGGTATTTGCAGTCTGCATACATTTTTAACTTTGAGAGGTAGGTGTAAAGCACCTTGAAATGAAATAATTAAAGGAGGCACTGAAATGCACAGAGATAAAGCCAACAGGACTCTGAGAGATAATAGTTATCTGCAGTAATAAACATTAAGTGAGAACAATTCATGATTTGTGATAACATTTAATGTGAGGATATAAATCAGATGAAAAAAGCACAGTTGAAAGATGGAAAACACACGCAGAGCTAGGCAGAAATAAAGAAAATATAAAGAGCCTTTTGTTATCTTCACCTTGTAATTGAGATAATGCTTGTCTTTAATGATACACCCTCAGAGCAGCTCCTGCACTCAGCAGCAAGGCTGGAACAAAGGCAGAACAACAGGGAGCTTTATGGATATTCCTGGTGGGCACGGGTCTGGGCTAGGCACTGCTGAGCCTGTTGCTTGCTGAGTCACACTGAACTCCTCACTGTGTGCCTGCACTTTGGAACACCCAGCTGTGAGTCTGAACATCAGCCAGGGGTGCCAAATTTATTAGTCTAATGATGTATTTCTTGACATTGTCGAAGTCTGATGTGTAAAGCAATTCACATTTGCAAGGCCTAAGCTGCACCTGCACAGGTGAAAGGACTGAGGCAGGGGTGTCCTATTGGCTCAGAATCCCTGTGTTGATCCTGGCTGTTACAGGAGCACTTGGAAAGCAAAAAGTGCCAGTTTCATTTCCACCTCAGAGGAATAATATTCAAAAGAAAAAAGAAATTGAAAGAGCCAATATACCAGAACTATAAAGAAGACAACATGTTCATACTGGTTCCCTTGCAGCTGCTGACATTGCTTCACACAACATTTTCTAAACCTGTAGAAGCATCTCCCAGATGAAAGAATTACAAGGGGAGGAAAAACAGAATGAAAACTTTAGCTTGAGATTGGTTATGAATATTTCATGGCCTTTCTGAAAGGATATTTCAGGTGAGTCTCCATAGCAATCTGCTCTGTATCCAGTATCATTAAATAATTTCAAATTAATGGCTTGGTTAATGGAGCAGGCATTAAATTTGCACTGAAAACTGGGGTGGGAGGAACTGCTAATTTGCTGGAGCAATAAAAATGGCAATACCAAAATGGAAAAATGCTCCAAACAAGGTGCAATTTTTTGTGGGTGAGAACAAAGCCTTGCACACAAGCAGGAGGAAGAGTAAGGCAGGAACCTTCCAGGGGAGAAAAAGCTCCGGGAAAATCCAGGTGTGGCAAGTGGCTCAGAATCTGCACGGGGTCAATAATAACTTGCTGTTGTGGAAAGGAGGCTGCAGGAGGGTGGGGTGCTGGATTGTTCAGCAGTGCTGACTTCAGCTGCAGCACTGCTCTGGGCACTGGATGGCAGCACGGCAAGAACTACAGCAAGTTATTATTGTACTGAGAGGGGAACTGAGAAAGCAGAGAACTTTCACAGCATTGCAATAAGCTTACACAGATAGAGGTTTGAAACAGAGCTGAATTTTAGGCTTTGAAATATTTGGAGCATAGAAAGTTTCTGAGAAGCAAAAAATATAAACCAAGAAACTACTGTATGCTGTAAGGTGTACTTGTAGTGTTTAGTGAATGGTTTAAGTAGATGCTTGTAAGCTTTTAGCATTGGCCTGTTGGCTAAAAAACTTCTAAAAGGCCTTGGAACAAAGAGAACTTTGGCTTCTGTTGTTATGGCCCGAGTTTTAGCATCCTTTATGTCTCTGCCTTCGCTGAGACTGATGATGAAATAAAAAACTCGTGGAACACCTCCCAGTTGCCCCGTCCTGTTATTGGTGATCAGATCCAACACACAGAACCCTCCTTTCCAGGAAAATGGGATGAGCTGGGGCTCTTGAGGAGACAAGGGTGAGGCAGGACAGAGTGACAGCCTCCACACGTGGGAGCAGCTGTGAGGAGGAGCAGAGAAGGACTGGGGAAGTGCCTCTGTGAGAGATGAAAGGAGCAGCAGAGGGCTCAGGCTGCCCCACAGTGCAGCGTGCACCTCACAGCTTGTGCTGTGAGGACAGTGAAACAATAATGAAATAAATTGCCAGAGGAGAGTGCAGTACTCCCACCTTTGGGGGTGTATAAAACAGGGTGGGCAAGCATTTATCGAGGATAACAAAGAAAGAGACTGACTTCCTGAGTTATTTCTAGCCCTCATTTTCCATTTCTTTACACCTCTCTCAACTAAGTTTCCGTGACTCAAAAATCATAGTTCTCTAGGGCTCTGTTCTCCCACTTAAGCCTTTCTCTTCATATTCAAAAATGCTGTGACTTTCCATGACACTGACTGTGCACAAAGAGCTTGTCATGAATATATATGGACAGGGAATTTTCTTATGAGTAGCACTGAAACATTAAAACTCATTCTTAGAAAATGTAAGTTTCCCTACCACTACTGGTTCTGGAGAAATCAAAGGGCAGAATGTAGTTTTTCTTCACAGTACTTTTTAAGTGTCATTTTTACAGCAGGGAGTACAAGGCCATCACTTTCTTTAGGAAAAAAAAACCAATAACAAACCCTTAACATGGATTTTTAAATTCAGATTGGTGAAGGAAAAGAGGCAGGAGAAATATCTCAATATGGACAATACTCTATAGGGACATGCAGGAAATAAAATCACATGCAAATGCAAAATTTAAATTATTTGGAATTTTTTTCTGCCTTTAGAATAAATAATTTCACTGAGAATAAGACACTTTGGAACCACTCATCTTTAGATCCCTAAATATTTTTTTTAAATGTAATCACATATAGTATTAATACTGTCAACATTCTCTGAGGCACACAAAATTTAATGAGTTTTTTTCCATTTTTACTGGTCAAAGAATACCAGTTTTCTGACTGTTCATAAACAAGTATTAACTTCAGTTGTAGGAGCTCTTCTATTCCTCACCTTTATAAAATGAAATAGTTATTTCATTTTTTTCACATGCCTTCCATGCATGAGTTTTAGTAAATCAGTTTTGTTTAAGAAATAGCACAGCAGAATTGAGGTTCCTTTTCTAATTCAAGAGTGTTCCAAAGAGCCCATGGAATTCAAGGCCTTTGAAAATCCCTATCTGTTTATTTGCTTTCTGGATAATAATTCTGTATTGCAAAAATATCTGTATAGTCCTTTATTCGCTGGTAAAATGTTACTAACACTTTAATTTAGTGTCTCCAGCAAGCATTTAATTCCAATTTAGCAAGCCAGATACTGCTTTTTAATTAAATATAAGATGATTGTTAAAAGAGAACTTACTGAGTATTTAGAAGATAAATCTAATAGTCTTATAATTAGCTCAAAATTACATAAGCAAGAAATGCCTAATCTCATTCTTAGTAGCACATGCACTTTGTAAGGAATTTGTAGATACTTAATTAACAGTTATCAAAATGGCCTACAGCAAGACAGGTTTCTATTAATTGTTAAAATAGTGATATTTAATAAGCTTGTTAAATGATAATACACTTGGGACAACAGACTCATTTATTTTTTCAAGTATTCAATTGTTATTCCCTAATATCTTTATCAATATTTCACATTGCTGTTTTGTTCCGTGTAACCAGTGGTTTTCCATTGTGGAGTTTGTAAGGAGGTGCCACCCTCAGCTGTAGCTGCTCAGTTCCCTTCAGTATTGCCAGTTCTTGTTCACTTTTTGCTGGTTCTGATCACAACAGGTTCAGTTTTAGCTTTTGGGCAGCGGGCAGAGCCTCTCCAGCTGTTTTTTATTTGCAAATCTGGACTGTTCATCTTTCATGAGCAAGTTACAGACAGGACGTAACTGCTGGAANCCTCTAAACAAAGTGGTTTTTTTGGTGAAACTTAGTTTTTCAGCATGAGGCAATCTCTAAGCAGTTCAGAGAGGCTTTACTGACACTGAATACTTCAGGTAGGCTTTATTCTCCAAGGCTGAGCCTGTTTACTCTTGCTCATGGGATAGCATCAACTAGAACACTTCCTCCTGCTGGAATTTTCTGCAGGATAACAACAAGGTGTAACAATTCTCTAGCACTGGAGATGAGGTAATAATGGCTGAGCTTTTTACCAAATAAAGAAAAATATATTGATGATGATATGATATAATATGTGATGATATGTGACTGCATGACCAGATTTCTGAAGCAGTGAAGGAACAGACCACTGTAAATTCCAGAGTTCCCAGGTTAAACTGTCCACTAAGAACTCCTAAATACTGTTTACAAATAGGAAAAGCTTTGCTAATGCAAGAAATGGTCGCAGTATTTTTATGAAGTTAAACCAAAGAAAACAGAACATCATTTTTTTACAGTTCAAAAGTTTAGAAGTAAAACTCCACCACAAGTTTCTTAGAAGGACTTAGAAGAGAATATTTATAGGTTTTTTTTCATTTACTCAAAAGGAAGGGATTTCTGCAGCTTCTCTTCAGTCCACAAATGAAAGGAATCATATCCATATAAAAGAGATTTGGAGGAAAACAATTGACCTATATAATCTTTTACAGTGAGCACTGGCTTCCAAATATATTTTCTTCAGAACGTCCTTGAGGATCCAAGCAGTGAGAAATTACTTTAACCCAAGTAACACAGCGGAAAAGTAATTTTCTGCTTCTTTTTGGTTTGTGGATTCTTTTTGTTTGCTTGTTTATTAAAGAGCTGGCAGCCTGGAGAGCGGGCACTGCCCCATGGCCCCTGGCCACGGGAGGTTAAATTAATTAGAGGAGTTAGAACCCTGAGCATTACACATTGCACAGTGTGGGCCATACATTACCCAGCAGGTTTAATTCTGAAGAGCTCAGGCTGCAGTTGCTGTTGTTAACTCTGTGGTGATGGCTGCCCATAGGGTCCTTCCCTCTGTAGGGGCAACAAGAGAGCATTTCCTCCTCTGCAAAAGGGATTGACTTTCCAGGAGCATCCATGAGACCTGACACGACTCCAAATGAGCAACAGGCTCCAGTCTGACAAGCTCCATCAACAGCAGCTGGACACCCTGCAGGTTAAACGAGGACTAGTGGAGGCACTTACAGGATCATGAGCTGGCATTGTCCAGAGCAGTTGGAACTGAGCATCTGCAGGAGTATTCCTACTATTCCCCAGCACAAGGAAACTGCTGTCCCGGCAGCGCCCCGTGGATCACAGAGAACAATGCTTGTTCAGATTGCATCTTGATGTGTGCACATTGCTTTAAATGGCATTTATTATCTCACAAGTAGAATGGGAGTCAGTGATTGGGTAATTCATTTAATTTGTTTAATATACTGAAGGCGCTGTGCAAGTCCTTGTCAGTCCATTAGCTGCTACAGTTCTAGAGGCTCGTTCATCTACATTTAAGCCTATTACTGCCCTACAATGTTGGACAGAAGTCCAGCATTATGGACAGAAATCTTCTTCAGGTGACACTTGTAAAGAAAAAAATAAGTATATCCATTAGCATCTGTGATTAATGCAGTTGCAGCAAAGATAAAATGCATGTTTGGGGCAAGGGGAAGGGGGACGCAAGGGATAAAGTCTGCCTTAAGTTTTTATTTCTTGGGTTTGGAAGTTTGACATCAAGAAAAACATAGGCAGAAGCTTAAATGTTTAATTTAACAATATTTTTGAGATAAAGTTTTATAGCTTTTAATAAACGTTTTAATGTTTACAATAGCTTGTGTCAATAGGAGCAAGAGCCTTGTGAAATACCTTCTGAAGTTTTGCCCCAGAGGTGCAACTTCTGGTAGAGAAAATTAAATCAGAGTGGGAAGTATAGTTGCTGATGGAGAAGATTTTACCTGCAGAGGAGCACAGGTACTGCCAAAGCAGGTTTTATCTGCCTGCTAACAGAAAAGATTTTACCTGGTAGTGAAATGCAACCATTGACAAAGAAGATTCCACTCATCAGCAGCTGAACTAGTGTGGCACATAAAACTTTTTCTGTCCGACACTGCACATAAATTTTTGTCTCCATTTTAGGATAAAATCTAAAGAAAAAATAAAAAAGGAAGTTGCTGATAAAGCTTGTGTGAATATGTGATGGGAAAGAGTTCACTGGCTGTGGCATAAATTTTCACTGGGAGAGAACCTGGCCCAGTTATGTATGACAGAAACAAATAAAAGCACTCCTTCTTGGAGCAGGAGCCAAAACACTCCTAAACTCCAGAGAAATAACTTTCTTATGCAAAATTTAACATCAACACCGTAATGACTTCATTTTTTAGAGCAATGGTAGAGAGAAGGATGCCCAGGTATTATTGCTGCAGAACCAGGATGACCTCCACACAAGGAGGGAAACCAAGAGCCCCAAAGCAGCCTTAGCTCAAGTGTGTCTGTGTTTGTCAGTGTTTCAGCTTTGGGTTCCTAAAGCAGCCACACATTTTGCTTCTCCAGTGTGTTTTGTGAGGTGAATGTGTGAGTGCAGCCTCTGTCTGTGTGGGCACAAAGTCTCTGTGCAGCCAGGAATCCTCTGGGAAGGCACGAACACACACGGGGCCACGCAGGGACGTGCAGGCAGCTGGCCGAGCAGGGAGTGGCAAAGTCTGAAGAAATGTCACGTGATTTAAGGGAAAGGAATTGATTGGTATTAAAGAACTTTGTCTTTCTAAATACACAACTTGTTTGATTTCATGGGTCTCAGGAAGCTTTCTACTTCCCTACAACTCCTAAGCCACTTGCTCCAGTGCTTTATTTTTCAGAAAAATGCTGAAATGCAAGATAACCACATATCTCCCAGAACGCAAAATGTACATATAAAAGACATTCCCCACTATCTTGGGTTTCAGATTCTTTCCACGTAGGCTATTGAAAGAGATGAAAATGGATAAATGTGTAGCCACCAATGGCGTCCGCCTCTCACTTTATAGAGAGCCACCATTTCATTAAGTTTGAAGTTTTTGAAATAATATAATCATAATGAAAGAAAGGAAATAAAATCCTCAGAAAGTTCTCAAAGGAGTATTAAAAGATGAGATTTGAATAAGACTGATCAAATGTTGGAATGGAAGATGCAGATAGGTCATAAGCCTTTGCTTTTTTGATTGCCCATATTGTCTCGAAACTGTTCAGCAGAACAAAGAGTTTTGTGGATGAAAGACTGGTGTGAAGAAACATGAATGTCAACTTGAGTTCTGAAAGACAGTCTGCTAATGAAATATTCTAAAAGTCATTTTCAAGGTGGTAGAAAGTTCTCACTGATCTGCATCAATGCTTCTGATAAAAAGCATCAAATAGTTATGCAAGTATTGGCTTTTAGGTCTGAGAAAATAAAGCAATGCTTCTATGATTCCAAATGTTGCAGCAATGTGTTTAGTTTTTATACTTTCTGGGGATTAAAAATAATAATTAGGATGTTATTTAGTTTCTAGTTTCGTTTAGGCATACAAAATCATTCTGGATCAGTTAATTTTCAATATAACAAAATTATATAATATAGAATGAAAATGAGTACACTGAAAATAAAGACAGATCCTAAATGCATTTTTAGTTCAAGGAAAAATAAAACCACACTATTTGTTTGTGCAATAAATAAATAAAATAAGTATAATTTGAGACAAACAGTAAATAATACATTTGGCTGCTCCTAGTAGGATAGACTTCTGAATCTGACACTGTGTGATATTTAATAGCTTCTTCATAATAAGAATTCATAAGACAGAGAGATCTAAAAGCAGTAAACATATTTCCAACAGTTCTAGGTGAGCAGATCTAATTAAATTTTGGAATATGAAAGCCTCTGAAGTAGTGCTGCCAATTCCTATCTTCTACAGGGATTTTCTTGCATGCTTGAACTAGCTTCTAAAAAAACTTCCTTTATTTCTGATTTCTTGTATGGCCAAATTTTACCAGCACTGAATGTCACAAAGGGAAGCCTCATGTGCCTGGAGTGGCCATTGCTGCCCCTGGCACCCCTCACTGAAGCACTCCCTGAGAGGTGACTCCCTGACCTGGCAGCGAGGCTGGGCTGGCACACGCCAGGGCCAGAACAGGCAAGGTAGGGAGCACCCAAAGGGAAACAAAGCAATTATTTTTTTCCTTTAAGAGCAAGCTATGGGAGCAAGAAGCAGTGCTAAAGCCAGCAGGGACTGTTCCTCTCAGGCACAGGACTGTCACCCCAGGGCTCACCTGGCTGAGGTACCTCTGCACTCAGCTGTGCCCACCCCTCACTGCCTTCCAGCAGCAAGGAGCCCCAAACCCTCTGAGGCACTGGAACCTGCTGGCAGATTCAGAATATGCAGCCCATAAACCAG
Source organism: Hylia prasina (assembly GCA_013397195.1). NCBI lineage: Eukaryota > Metazoa > Chordata > Aves > Passeriformes > Sylviidae > Hylia > Hylia prasina. Next base: position 179,559 of record VYXD01008198.1, on the reverse strand, counting down.
CAGGGGGTGGCATGTTACAGAATTAACTTGCAATATTCATTTATTTGTCAAATAAGAGGAAGGAGAGGTGGTTCAAACGCAGCCCCGTAATTAAAACACTGCAAGAAGGGAGAGAGCTCCTGTCAGAGTGGCTGCAATCCTGCCTCTAGTACCTTCCAGAAACCCCTGGAGACAAAGTGAAGGCTGCTGAAGAACAGGGGAGGGTCCTCCCAAACCTATCTTGCTTAAGCTATTTCACAGTATAGGAAAGAAATCAAGTTTAAGCAAGTCAGAAAGGAGGTACAAGAAATCTGGTTCAATGATCCTTGTGGGTCCCTTCCAACTGAAGAGTATTCTGTGAATATTCTGTTATTCTCAGCAAGTGAAGGTAAACAAGGCAGTGAAATGTCTAACTGTGCTGTTACCCTCAGGAAAGGCTCACTCTGAAGAGCTGCCAAGTCAAGACCTTTCATACCTTAAATCTCAAGTGAAGGCCCTTAGCTTTTGCTGTCACAGTCTGGGGACTTGGGCACATATGAAAGCTCTGAGCTCTCCACACAGGCAGCCTCATTTTAGTGATGCCAATCTTACAAAAATTTGACTTTAAACCTCCAACACACAGCCCTTTCCTTTTGTTTCTATTTTGAGAGTGTCATAAATATATATCTTGTGTGAGTTACAGCTCCAGCTTTTATTCCTCGGGCACTCTCTTCCTTTCGATTGCGGCAGGGCGTGGGTTCTTTGTTCCCAAACAATTCAGCCAGGTTTCAAAGAGATAATACACATTGTATGCTAAGTCTGTGCTGCCTTTTATCGTGTATCCCCTTGGAAACAGGAAATGCCCGGCTGTTTTTGGCTGCCCTCCCTCATGATTTAGAAGAGGAACCGTAGGAAGGCTTTGCTGAATGGCCTTTGATTTTCTGTCAATGTAGTTTTGCCAGAATTTTAACCGAGGTCCCAAAAGTAGAAATACAACATTTCTCTGCTCCATCAGTCAGTCCCTGGACAAGCCTTAGAAGCGGAAAATCTGTTTACAACAAAGATATCATAACCCTTTGAATACTTAATAAGAATGATAACAAAGCAAGTAACTCTTTGTTTAAAACTAGTTAAAGTGCAACACTCCTGTTCTGACTCTAGATGAACAAATAAAACCCAAAGGTAAGTTACAGTTTATATTTTAAAGTTACTTGGCCTTTTTCTTAAAACCAGCCCTAAATGAAATGTTTAACTCTCTCTTCAAATGTGTGACACCATCCATCACAATTTTATAGTTAGACACATAATAATGTATAATCTCAGCTGGCTGTCCACTTGTAAAAATGGGAATAGACTTCAAGAAATAAGCAATTTCCCAACAGAAAATTGGAAATTCTGCCAACCAATTCCAGGTGACCTGCCATCAATCAGTGTTAAATTCTCCCCAGCTATTGCTGAAGGGTATTGCCATTACTGACGGGCTTCACCTGGTGACTAATGGTATATAACAAACACGTTCAAGAACTATAGAAATCCTAAGAATCTGTAATTGTCAGTTAACTTCCAGCAAAGACCTTCTCAGGCAATTCAGAAAGAGAGTGAGATTTCTATAACTTCAAACCTACTCATTTTTATTATAATTTTTTTTTTAAAAAACCAGAATGACTAGATGCCATGAAACTAAATTAAATCAGTCTGCAAAACACTTATTTGTTGCAGAATAATTTCATGTAACTACTTTGCTGCATACACTGAATATGTGCTAATATGACAATTACTATAGGCCTGGACTTATATTCAAGTTTCTCAAAAAACTTTGTGTTATTAATAATTATGATTAATGTTTGAAGTGTGCTGTTCCAGGGTAATAGTTTCCTTCATTTGCCAGAGTACACACTTAGAATTAAGTATTCAGATGCTCTGGTTACTCATGGAAAGCCCCTGTATAGCTGTGATTTACTTTACAGGTGAGAAACACGCTGCAAACAAGAGATCCTGACTCTGTTCAACCAGTACCAGAGAGGCAGAGGGAAATGATGATGGATTTGTTACATGGAATCTCCAAGATAGGGAAATAGGGTTTTCACAGTTGTCAAAAACAGAATCTGTCAAGGTTTAAAGCTCTTTGTGAAATATGGAAACTTGAATTTCCACTGAACTTTCAGATTAAAAAATAAAAAGAGTAGTTGGAAGTACTTCTGGGCTCGCCCTGGAATTGGATCAGGTCAGGAAGTCTCCTGTCCATAACAACCCTTTCAAAGTCACTCATCCTGAGTTTAAAGGCCCACAGGACTATACAGAGATCCCTTGCATCATTCTGCCCACCTGATTTCCATGGGACACTCACAGGGTAATAGAAAAGGACACAATATTATCAGGACTTATATTTATACAACCTGCAACAAGATGGGTAATTAATCATGTGTGGGAGGTGCAAGAGGTAGCAGTACTAGAATAATTTTATTTTTTTATCCTAACTAAATCTGCTTCATGCTGCGCTATGTTACTGTAATAATGATGGGGTTCTAAGAGAGAGAGTGCAACATTTTAATTCATGGTAAAATGCTGTATTGTTCATAGTTTTAATGTCCATGGGATGCTGGGCCACTCCTCAAAATAATGCAAACCAACAAATAAAAAGGTAATGAAAATATTTTATGCATTCGGTGTCTGCTTTGTCCAAAAAGGTGGAAGACAATGAAGACAGGGAAAGAGATGTGAGCAGAAAAGAAATGGTCTTTAAATCCCTGATAAATGTGCATAGTAAGAGGCTTGTTCATGCCCTTCACCGCAGCTCAGATAAAATGTAGACAGAGGAAGAAATCTCTGTGTATAAAGAGACATCTGGATTTTCTGTGTGTGTGTGCAACAGTGGAGGTTTCATCCTCTGGAATGCTCGTAGCTTAGGAGTTCTGGTTTTGTTCCTGACCCATTCTGTGCAGCCCTCTCATGCCTTGCCCAGCCAGCAGTGAGAGGAGCTGAGCCCTTGGCTCTCCAGAGTCACTGCTGGGAGCAGAAATCTTCCCTCCAGCACAGCCAGAGCCTTTTGCTTTCAGATGATGTCACCTGATTCACTTGGTCAGGGTTTGCTTCTTGGTGAGCAGATGAAATGCAGAAAAGTCAATTTTCAGAAGAGCAGCCAGCTTCTCAGTAAATGCAGGGCTTGCTATGATGGGCTGCAAAGTCACCGTGCACATCCTTTTCTGTTAAAAACCCATGTCCTGGAGTGTTGGCACTCCCAGGTCAGTGCCAGGGAGGGCAATACTGAGAGTAGGTGTTGGTTACCAATATTGGACTGCAGTAATGCTGAGTTCTTAGTTCCTAAATGTGGGAGATGCTCAGCATTTCATAACATTCTGTGAATAATCAGGTCATCTTTGCAGCTTTCCCACTGCATCCCTCCATCAAAGAGGTGTTACCTAAAGGCATTGTACAGATGAAGTATAGATTGGAGATGTGCTGTGAAAGAAGAATTAGTATCAGGAGTGAGTTTCAGTCCCTTTGACATTCTCAGAAATAACAGGTCCCGTTCTCTCCATAGCTCCTGTGCTCTCTCTGGGTGCTTAACATAATTTGTAAAAGAAATCGTCTTAGATTTTCAAAGTAGAGTCTTAAAATAGCCTTAAATACTTAATGGCAGATTGAAAGACTGGGGAATAAAAGCAGAAATATATTGAACAAAATAGCATCTAAGATACTAATTTAATTATCAAGCCTCCTCCAAGGGTTGGGTAACTGATCTGTGGTAGCATGGACCTAATTTTCCCTCTCAAGTTGAGAACAGAGAGAAAGCAAATGACATGATCTCTTATTCTCTAGATATCTATCAGTGAGCACTGTATTGCTGTATTTCACAGAACAGTGGTCCTTCAAGTTTAGTATCTTGTCTCAAGACATGTTTTTTGAGAGTACAGTCACTAATGAAACTTACTGAGAGACTTCAAACTGAACATATAGTAGATTTAAAATTAGATTTGCCTTTGAAATCACGTTTTCTGGGATATTGCTCTTTTAAAAAATTTTAAAGGCAGTTTAAAAGCTATTTCTGTTTTCTGAGCTAGAGGCTGTCTAGATACTGGCAGACTTCCTGTCATGAAGCAGCCTTAAATATTTCCAAGCAGTTCAGTAACTCCCCATAAAAATACTGATATTCTATTCCAAATGACTTATTGTAAAACGTGGACTTTGGTTATTTGGATTACTTTAAAACAAACAAAATGCAAGCATTTCTGTCATTACTGTGAAACCCTCAGGAGTATTTACACATTTCAACATGCTGAAGTTTTCAAAACTCTCAAATTCTGACCATGAAAAGTCCATGAGCAAAGGATGAATTCTCAGTGGTTTTTCCTGGGTAAGTCCTGCTGATTACACAGGAATAGCAGGAGTGTAAACCAGGTGATTTAGAAACAGTTCTAAAGAGATTCAGTTCTGTAACAGATCTGTGTATGACAGGATATATTCAAGAGATAACCCTAAAAAAGACCTTCTTATGAATACTTGTGCCAAATTCACAGCAACAGCTCAGGCAAATGTATTCTACTGAGCAGGAAAAAAACTTTGCCTGTGCATGCTGACATCTGAAAGTAGAAATAAGCAGGGGTTTTCATAGGACATTTTCCCTGAATTATACAGAGCTGCCTCAGAAATGCAAAGACATAGCATTGGTTATGACAAATACTAATTAAAACTGCTCAAGCCTGGAGGTGTGTGTTCACTTCCAGCTTTTCTGAAGCTCTCACAAAGCCCATCAGGCTTTTCAGGCCTGTCCCAAACTCTTCATACATCGTGCACCAGCGTTGTTGTCTCTGCTGCCTCTGAGTCGTGGCACACAGGAAAGGCATCCCAAGGAAATATGGACTGTGGATTGCTGACAAAAATCAGTGTATACAAAAAAACTATAGGAAATAGGGCTCCTTGCACCTACAGGTCAGAGCTTTCTATCTGACAAGTCTCACAGTAAATGGTTACGGGAACTATAGGAATACTTAGCAGTTTATCACTGTGAAGAATTCTGCCATGTCTGTACCACCAGAAAAATTGCTGATAAACCTTAGGGTATGATAAAAAGTTTAACTCAAGTGTTTCTCTCAGAGTATCTAGATTTCCTGCAGGGGTAAATTCTGACACTGTATCCATGCTTAGTAGAACCTCACTTCATGATTTTTCTCACTCACTTAATAGACTTACTCATTGAAGGGTTTCCTAGAGGTGTCTGGGGGCCCATAAACAAGCCCCCACTTTTTAATACACAGACACTGCTTTCCAAATCCTTCCTCAGTTGACAATTGCCTCATCAAAGGCAGAACAGCATTAAAAAAACCTGTAGCATTGCCGAGCTGGAAATAAATGGTTTTGTTATTTTAAATACAAATAATGATCCATCATTATGCACTTTTCAAGGAAGGCATTACCCTGACTTGAAAAACACAGAAGAGAAACAACACTGAAGTAGTTTTGATAAATGCTGTCATTCTCTAAGGAAATTTAGGAATTAGAATGCTGTTAGATGAAGCTGCTTTATTTCCTCTTTGAGTTTTCATTTCTTCAACAATGGAAACTGCCTTTGGGAAGACAACAGATGCAGGTCCCATGAGGATTTGAGTGGCTTGATCATGTCCTTGTGAGCAGACTGAGGCATTGAAAACCAGAGACACTGCAGTCCCCTGGCCTACTGCTTCTGGTAAGCTTCTTCCCAGCCTTTAAAATGAACATGCAAACAGCTCCAACATTCTTCACACCCACAGAGAAATTTCTGTCTTCAGTAAAATTTAAGAATCTGAGAGTGTATGTTCTAAGCATAGATTTGCTTTTTGGGAACTTCTGTGTTACTTCTGTGTAAGTCTATTAACAGTAAATTTTGCCCAACCTTCTTCTCACATCACCTCTATCAGTGTCACTGCAGCTCATTTTCAACCTGCCAGAACCAGGCAATATGAACTTGCCTCATTTTTTCCAGCTGTGCCCTCCCAGCATGAGGATCCACCAGTCTGTGTGCTGGGCAGGGGGCACCTCTGAGATTCTGGATCAGGAGCTGCAATCACAAGCATGCAGGAGTAACAAGCTCAGGGTGTGGTTTGAAGTATAACTAATAACACACTTTTTAATGGGGACAAGCCAGTTTGGGAAATCTGAACAGCAAAAGGACATGTAGTCGTGATGGGAGACAGAATAGAGGAGGAAGTCAAGACAGCTCAGTGTGAGCAGCACTGCTTTGAGATTTAAATATCAGAGGTTTTAGGGGCTGCTCATCCCAGAAATGAAGGCAATGGAAGGTTACAGAAGGGAGAGGTGTTCTCTAACCCAGAAGAGCGTGGCTTTCCCCATAATGGCCCTCACTGCAGTCTGCCACTGAGCCACTCACTTTCTATTCCCTCTGAGTAGGAGCTGTAGAATATTTTGTAAAGTTGCATCTTTTAAAGTTCAGAAAACAAGCAGTGAAGCAAGATGCATCTCCTTTAGAAAGAGGAATTGAACTCACCCCATGCTCCATGAAGCCATCAAGCTCATGGCTGAGCAACACGTTGTTGAGTTGAATATAATGAGGCTGCTGTATAATGTCACATTATAAAAAAACTGTGCAACACTATTAAAAAACCCAACCCTACTGCATTCTGATAGCGCAACTCCTTTTCCCCCTACTGAAAAAGAGAAGAAAACTAGGAAATGGATTCAGGCATGGCAATCCTAATTAGCCAGTTTTCAGTCAAAATGTATGCACTGAACACAACTGAGATTCTTTAGAGATTATCAGAAATTAAGTCTATGAATTGCACATGCTGTTCTAAACAGCTCTTTCTTCACTATAAATTAACACAACTAGAGAGAGCAAAATCATGGTAATTTGATTGTTAAAATATTATTTTTATAAAGTTAAATCAATTAACACTTCCATTCCCATTTCACTAGTTGACTGCAACTCTTTAGCTTTGAAAACTCTATTAGAAGAGGAATTCAACCTAAATGCTAAGTAGTTAACCTCGGATATGGATGCTGAGCTTAATTATTAATTCATAATCATGAATTTGGGGCGTCCTTGATTATCCCTAACTTAAAGAGACATAAGTGTGAACACGAATCAAGCCTTAGACTTTTCCTGGCCTTATATGTCTGAAATGGAGAGCCTGAAATTTGGAGGCTTACCTCCAGAATAACCACTCAAGGGCACAACCATTTGCTTGGTACACTGCAAGGAAAATGGAATAAGGAAGAATAAATAAGAGAAATCCTCCATGTCTCCAATGAGAGATGTACCTGATGACCAGTGCTGTTCTCCTGTGCAGAAATCCCTTGTTTACAGTTTGTGTTTGGCCACTTTTTAATCTCATTTATTTGAAAATTGTAAATCTGTAGTCTCTTATAGCTTGCCTTTTCGGGGGAAGGAGGAAAACCACTCCAACAAGCAGGACATTCTGGCAGAGCCCTGAAGAGAGCAGCTCAGCCATGCACACCACAGCAGGTTCATGCAGGGCTTTCCTGGGGCCATGCCACAGATTTGTCCTCTTCCCTGGGGCTTTCTGGTACACAACAAGCACGGGTCAGTACTGATCTCTGCCCCGTTACATCAGGCAAGAAGATTTAGTTTGTTCTGTGCCTTAATAGGCACCAGGCTGTGGACTGTGAAAGGCAAGTGTTGATATGAAATTTTTAAGAGACTCCTCATAATGAAGCAGTACAAGTGACACAGATCTTCTAATCAGACATTTAGTAATTTTGCTTTGCAGCTTGGAAAATGTATTTCATTTAAATTCACCTCCTAGGAGCTGTGTGTCAGGCAATTACTCTCTACCAGAAGATTTCAAAGTCCAAGCAAATTAAATGGGCTCTGTTCTTAAAGTAATACTGCCCTCAAAGCATCATTACTGTTGTTAAGAAATAGCAAACCTGAAGGCACAATTTCTGTTCTCTCTTATGAATACAGGTGCACTTCCCATTAATGTTATTGGCAATCAGCTGTGCATATTTACAGATTTAATGCAGAGTCTCTCTTAGTGAGGAACACACCTGAACACTCACAGTTCTGAAACAACACTACTGAAAAGGAGAGATGAGTTCAGTTTGTAGAACTCCGAGACTTCTGAATTAAATTCAAAATGTGATGGCCTGTAATGATGTTTATTCCAAATATACCCTAATATTAGGTAACTAGAATCAGGTTTCCTTCAGGAATAGACTACTGAGGAAAAACAACCTTGCAAGACATGGAACCAGTGAGCATTTGTCTTTCTTTGTCTTACTCCTGAGTGAATGTTCTTATAAAGTGCAGTAAGTCTCTCCATGTTGCTGAATGTTAGTATTGGACTGCCTCCCCACTGAAACAGAAAGTAAATTTTTGATTTTGTGACATTTAAAAAACTTGTGGTCATTTACAATCAGTTGGAACCACTGTCTCAAATAGAGACCAGCTGGGAGCCTGAAGATGGGTTTGGTACCAACCCACCTGCCCAGGGAAGTGGCAGAGTCACCATCCCTAGAAGTGATTTAAAAATGTGTGGATATGGCCCTTGAGGACGTGGTTTGGTGGTGAACATGGTGCTGGTGCTGGATTAATCATTGCACTCGATGATCTCAAAAGTCTTTTCCAGCCTAAATCATTCTGTGATGCTATGATTTATTTTCTATGGTGTTACTGTTTCCCAGTCTTAGTTTCAGAGCTTGAGATTGCCAAAGATCCAGAGGCATATGTAGAGCAGAATAATGGAAAGGAGGTCAGTTGGCACTTTAGAAATTTCTCCTTTTTACTTATCTTTATTTACTGCCACTTAAAAGCTTTCAGAACAATGTAGAAGTGTCCAGATCCCTTTCTAAACCCAGGCTCCCTGTCAGCCAAGTGGCACTGAAAATTTTATTCAAAGTGGCTTTTCCAAGTATACACAAAAAGCATCTGATGATGGTCCTTGGGCACTGTCCTAACTATAGGAGAGGTCAAACTGAGCTGAATAGAAATCTCCATGTTATTGAAGTTAACAGTAAGAGAAACACCTCCCTAAATGGGGAGAGTGTTGCCAGAATTGCATCCAGAATGAAAGGAATTCCAGCCTTGAATATTGATACTCTGTTTTTCTGCCTCCCACGCTTTCAAACAAGCAGCATAAAATACACATAAATATAGGCAATCAGATGTAAATAACCTGTCCAAATAATTCTGTAAAGCACCTTCTTTGTGCAGCATGCCAAAATCATCTCCCAAGCATGCGTTTTGTAAAGGATGTTACCCCTCATTAGTTTAAGTTAACTACTGTTAGAGAATCGAATGGGAATTCTGCAGGGCAGGTTATCTGTCTGTCATACTTTCAGAGCAGCTACTGTTAGAGACTGGGTACTGGAGCAGCAAAAATTTGGGCCAGATGCCTGTTTTTATGCTCCTACAGTAGTTTTGCCTCACAAAGATCCTTCCATTTGCTCATGATGTTCAGTGAAGTTCATCTGTTTCAAGACAGCACAATATCAAGTACTCAGTCACTGACTCCAATTAAATCTCTGCTTAAAACCAACTCTTTCCAGTCACTTTTCATTCTTGCTCCTTGATTGTTTCACTTGCAAATAGAAAATAAACAGTTCATTGTTATTGAACTAAATTCTTGTAAGCATAGTGACACAGCAGCACTCTGTCAATGATTTAAGAAGATAGTTAATATATTTTATTGTGTGTAATGCAATGGGGCCTTGACATTTAGCCATTAGTGTATTGCAAATAACAAACAATAACACATAACTGTGACTCAAATTGGAACACCAAGCAAATGTAAAAAGAAAAGAAAAGGTGGTTCAGGTAGTAAACAAGGACGGCGGAAAATCCATCAGGAGTCAAAGATAAGTATACTTGGAGCCATAAAATTACCTCGTGTCAAAACTAATTGAGGGAAGCAGCTCGTCACTAATGCAATTGTGCTTTAATAATGGAGATGGCATCTCCATGAGCCTGGGAGAGAGGCAGCTCTGGGAGCCAGAAACAGAAACTTTGCAGAGATGGGTTCATTCTCTCAGCCCTCTGTGCTGTGCTGCAGGCTGAAGTAATTGGAGGCATCGTTTCCAAACACAGTTTGTGCCTGAGTGGGCAGCAGGGCCTCCTGCAGCTCAGGGTGGCCACGGGCTGCTCTGGGGACCTGCAAAATCCACCGGCTGGTCCCCTGAGATTCAACCCATGTCATCCCCTGTCCTAACTCCTCTCTGCTCCAGATTTATGCAGTCTGTCAAGGCTGTCAATGTGAAGCCATTTAGATGTTTTGTTTTGCATCTCTTACTCTAAAATGTTCCAGAAATGAATCTCTTGTCTCTGAATAGAGAATTGGTCTAGGAATTGGCAAGGACTTCGTTCTTACTTTTATTAAGGGCTTATCAAGTAAAAAGGACTGGAACAAAGAAGAATAAAATATTTGATTTCCCCACCCTCCACCTAGTCTGAATGACAGTCCTTTTGAGGTCAGTATTGCTTAAGTCTGTAAAATGAAAATGCTACGAATCACAATCAAATAACTGTCAGGCGCCTTATTAAATTTCATTCAACTCCATACAAAATCTTAAGGGACCATTGCTATCTTCCAATTTAGACAAAGATTAAATAAAAGCTGATCAAAGATTTATAGAATTCTAAAGTGATACTAAACACAATGTGCTGTGCTTGGAAAGCTTTCCCTGGTACAATGGAGTTGGAAGTAGCCTGCTTTAATGGTTTCATTTAAGCACCACTTTCCATTGGAGGAAAAAACCCAGCAGTTTACAACCACCTCATCTAATGAAAATCTCATAATTCACAGTCTAAATCAAGTTTAAATGGATACCAGGGTTCATATTGTTGGCCAGACAGAATAAAAAATCAGTAACAATTTCAAAAAATTTTTTAATTCAAAGAAGAGCCAAATCATCCCTTTTGGTGAGTTTCCTGACTAGCAATTTTCAGCCTATCTGCCATAAAAGAAAAGTACAGGTAAGCTAAAGAGGTCTCCTAAGTGCAGGTAGTAGCAGTAGTTACTAGAATGTCTGTTTTCAGCACTAAACTAACCTCTGTTATGTCCATCAGTGGTAAAGTATGGCATGGAATGAGTACCCTGCTACATTAGAAACATTAACAGGAAATATAGGAAAGAAAAAGAAAAGAAGCAACGAGAAGGGAAAGGTGCTTTAACAGAGAGAAGTTTTTTCATATTTTCTTTTCTTGCTGCTGAAGGAGAGAACTGAATAAGAAGAGTCACATGCAGGGGAGATTCTGCCTTCCACGTTTAGAGAAAAAGCTCTTAAAAATGTGTTTATTTGTTTTCAAGACAGGCAGGTTCATTACAAAATGAGTAATTTACAGTGTTCCAGTGTTCATCTACAACAGAAATCATATTTCTGTAAGAAAAATTTCTGCCTGAGGCTTAGCAAGAAATTTATGATGCTGAACATAAAATTTGAATTCTGTGGTCAAACCTCTTGTGAGAGAATATACAATTACAGCAGACATACTGATTTCTGAAAAGCTTTAATGATATGTAACCTGGAGAATATTTTCACCATTCTGTGTACCTGATCTACTTTCTTCTACTCAGGCTTGTCTGAAAACCCATAGAACCCTTTGTTAGTGAAGTGATGCTGAATATTGTGCCACAGTGAATGACTGTGCTCTAGGAATGTGGATCTATATCTATTGAAGAATTAAATGTGGGATAAAGATGTAAAACTCAGATCCTGCCATCCCTCCTGGACAGTGGTGCAGCCTCAGTGTCCTCAAGCAGGTGTGGAAGCAAAGGCAAATTTGCAGCAGAAATGCCAAACCACCCCTCTTGTGAGTTCTGCAAGCTGTGGTATTTCAGAATCCCTTTCAGACCCCAAAAGGAATATACAGCAAGATATCAAGTAGGCCATCAACTTTCTGTTGGCAGTGCATGTAGTTTTCCATATTTTGGCATGAAATCCAAAGGAGCACACCTATGACAGTGTTTATATTTGTAGCTCATATATAAGGTTATTCTGTTATCTGTACTCAATAAACCCAACCTGGGCTCCTGTGAAGGCAATTCATAAATGTCAGCCAGAAGGGAAAAGACAATGAAGTGTTTTACAGTAAGCATGTTTGCTTTTTATTAGCAAGTTCAAACTAGAACCTTTCCCCTCCAGTCAGGAACATAACAGGTAATTAAGCCAATGTCCTTTTGTCATGCACTAAAAAAGGAAGATGTAAACTGAAATGTACCAAGAATCATTGCCTGCTGGTCACAACTTCAGAGTGGGGATGACTAATTCCTTTTGATACTGCTTAAAATATATGATTTAGGATGAATTCTGAAGGGGCAAGGTAGCTGTGTAAAGAGATGGAGTAAATAAAAGATAACAGACTTTGCTGTATCATTTCAAATAATCACTTTGGTAATTTTTTTAGGATTAGCAGAGCTCAAGATTCAGGATCAGCAGATTAAAAAATAAGAGCAGCAAAAATGAGCTGAAAACACATTGTGTGTCACTCATCTATCTGCAAAAGATTTTCTGTCTGTTCTTCCCTCAATGCAGGATCTTCTCCCCAGTGCTAAGCATGGGAATTGTAAGTACTTCTGAAACATGGTAATTTCCAACTGTCAGTGCCAGAGAAACCTCTCCGTGAGTCCCTCCGATGGGACTGTGTCTGAGGCAGGAGCTCCATCTGAATTCAGAGCACTAGGAGAGTTTAGTATTTCTTTTTTGGAACATCTCCAAGGAAACAGAGATGAATAGAAATGAGACAAAAACTGGGAAATCCCATCTTCCAACTACTGCTGTTAGGAGCCATCTTACAAGCCAGGAGAAAAACAAACACAACCAAACCGTCCCAAACCCCAGGACATATCTATGGTGGGAATTTGGGTTAAAAATGTACATGCCATGATTTTTCTTCTTGTGGGGAATGAGGGATGAAGTTCTGTTATCTGGGCCTGACACAAGCAGTGCTTTGTCTCATCATCCATTCTTGTCAGTGAGAAAAGAAATGGGAGATCAGACTCCTAAATTTTCCCTTCTACTGACTTGACCTTGGGTGATATGAGGCCTTCTCCTACCCAAACCCAGGAAAATACAGACAGAAATTACCATTTATGTTACAGAGAAAGAAGTTTTAATCCAGCACTGGATGGCCACAGAGAATGATACAAAGAGAAAAAAGCAGTTGTTTTTTTTTTCCAACCATTCACTTTCCCAAGGAAGCTTCTCCTACTACCCCTCAGATTCACCCAGCACATATATATTATTTTATAACACCTTTGAATGGGTCAGCTGGCAGAGGAAGGTCCAGTGACAGAGCAGCAAAGGCAGGTGAATTCTATTTTGGCCTAATTCAGGGGCAAAAGGTAAATTAATTTGCTCTCAGCTCTATCACTGGTCATGAACCTCCCTGTTTCTTCACTGTTATTGATGCTGCTCCTTGCAGAGAAATTCCATTTTACCACATGATTTCCCAGTTCCTACCTCAGTTCCAGAAACAGCATTCAGCAAAACCCCACCTTGAAACCTTTACCCGTTTTTGCAGCTTAACCCAGTTACACAGAACAAAATGTGAATCTGTGGAGTGTCCAGAGGGCAATTTAGTGGAGGGGGCCAAAGCAGTTTGAAAATGGGTTTTTGGGCTAATATGTGGACAGGCAGGATTAAGCACAGTTAAACACGAGGGGTCAAACTCTGATGGAGAAATCTTTCTTTGTTTCATCAACAATGACCACTATTAGGTGAGCATATATCTTGAAATTAAGCCAATGGAACCTGGATGGAAAACTTGATATTAACTCTTTAGACAAATTAAAAGGCAAGCACCCAATGAAATCACCTGTGCTCTCAACCAGTGCTTTTTCACAGCCATTAAATTCCTAGCTCATGTAAAAAACTCCTGTTTTTCTTCACGTTTGGAATAAAAAAGAAAAATAAAATAAATATTTGGCATTTCAATGCTGAATTTTTATTTAGAACTAAGAATGGATAACAAAATCTGAAATTATTGTGCAAAAACAACATTTTCAAGTCTATTAGGAAAATTAATTTAGTTCTGAAACCTTGAAAGGACAATATATTTGATAAAAGGCTTATACAAAAAGCAAATATTTTGGGTTTTTTTTGTCCAAAATTATTTGAAGGCTGAAAACTCCAGTGTAAATAGTGCATAATTCATTTCTAAGTAATTTTTGACAAATCGGCTCTGAACTCCTTCAAAACAATCAGTATGGAAGTAGAAAGCCTGAGTTGTACTTAAACATGCAGAGGTTGGTTTTTTTACTTTCTTTTTGCTTGAATGGAAAGTCAAAGAACATATTTGTTCATTTAATTATTTATTGTCCATAAAACCAGTTGTAGAAGCACACTCACTCTGTAAAAATCCAAGTACCCTCATTTTCAAAGTGCTCTTAAATTTTCTAGAAACCAGTCTGAGATCCATTCGGAGACTTGATTTTCAGCAGAGCACTAGACATGATTGAGCTTTTCTATTTGTTTCCTATTTATAAAACAGATAAGCAGTTATTTTCAAGTTGAACTTACATTCTCGAAATATTTTGCTTTATGCAAATCAGCTTGCACCAACATTTCCACGACTTTTGCCACTCTCAAAACCCTTCTTTCCACATGAAAATGATACTTTTGAATCCCCCGTTGACACACTAAGAGCTTATGCACAACATGAAGAGTTGCAAAGAACCAAAGAATGTTTACTGGCAAATGGCATCTCTTAAAGGACAAAGGAGCCAAGGCAGTCTCTTGGTGGCTGAGACATGTGACAGAGCCATGGGCAGCTTCAAAGCTGCTCCGATGCTGCAGCTGCCAAGCAGCAGCTGCTCCTGCTAGACAATCTTTGTGACTTGGCACCCAGGCCTTGTGCTTGCCATTCAAAAGCAGCAGAGAGAGTCACAGGATGCAGGATGGCAGCCACCCCTTCATAAATCATACAATAACTGCAAAAATCCCCATGGAGATAGTGGGTGCCCTGGGAAGTTACAGTATCGCTCTGAAATGCTGACGCAGTCAGTCACAGGCTGGATATGAAAGCTGAAAAATAAATTTATTGTTAGAGCTCCTCTGTATTCTTGATAAAGTATCTCAGAACTTTAAAAAGCTCCTGCGGCTTAAAGAAGTAATATTTTCATTATTTTGAAGAGAAGGAAGGTACCAAAGATTAGCTGGCTCAGGCAAGCTCACAGAGGGGGTTTGAGAGAGGAAGGACACGAGCATGCCTCCCCAGAAATAAGGCTGACATGGTCCTGAATACATCATGCCCTCTTCCCTATGAAGAACAGATAGTTTCTACATACAGCAAGATGTTTGCCATCTAGAAACTGCCAAGAAGGAAACCAATACAACTAAGTGAAATCACAGTTGCACAGAATCTGCTCTGAGCAGCCTTTCCCAGTGTTAATGAAGGATCATGCCTTTCCTAGATATTGTACTTTATGCCATTCTATACAATGTTAAAGCAAATCTATAAATCATATCACTTTCTGTAATATGATTCTGAGAAGTTAGCCTCTTCTCTCAAACCTTAAAGAATTTTATATTAAGAGCAGACCTGATTTGATTGCTCCAGGCTTATATATGAATTCTTATTTTTATGGCTCCCTGGAAATAAATAGATTGCTGTTCAATCCTCTGTAAACTTAAAAGCAGCAACATGATGGAAAAATTTGGTGTTGGTGCTACAGCATCAATGGCCAGATTTAGAAGCTCAGAGAGCAGTGATTTGAAAGCCTCAGATTCATTTCCAGGCTGATTCCCTGGCAAGAGGGGATGGGGTGAGCGGAGCTGCACCCGCTCCCTCCTGCAGCTGTTTGTCTCCAAGCACTCACTGCACACACATTCACTGAGAGAGTTTCTGTGTCTAGCGGGCAGCCTGGCATCAGCTTCTCTGAAACAGTCATATATTAGATCATATCCAGGGACATTTAAACAAGACAGATGATTAAAAGATAGTGGGAGCTATGCATTATGGATTAAAGTGTAGAGTGAGAAGTTTTCGGAACATTAGTGTTCCAGAAATATGAACTATAAACCCCTGTGAAACATTGAAAATCATCACATTTAGTGATATTCTACGTTCTTTCACTGGAAAATTGAAAATAAAAGTAGCAAAGAAACATATCCCAATTGTATGAATAAATTATATATTTATAATTCTTTATTAGGATTTTCTGAAAAACACAGTTCTCATAATCACACAGCAGCAATGGAGAAGTTATAAAAGCTAATATTTGGCCTTAATACAATCTTATTTTTATTGCACTAGTTTATATGAACAACAATCAAGGATCTTCAGCTTATTAAATCTCCAGAACTAAAGAAAACATGAGTGGGGAGATATGTCCAAAAATATACTGACATGTTCATTTTCTTTGCTGTGTCATCTGTGGATTCCATTAAAAGAGGAATGCAAACTGAAAATTACTTGACTTCTGAAACGTATGTACAGGAAATATTTCTTCTGATACATAACTGATCAGGTATTTCAGAGGTCTTGGAAATAGTGAGGATTCCACTGGAAAACAGAGACAAGACATCCTCTGGGAGGCCAACAGTCCTGACCAGCTGGGCTGCCCAGGGTTCTTGGCCCTCAAGTGGCCAAATGCCATGGAGAAGGTGAATCCTGCTGAGCTGTTCCCTCAGTCACTGCAGGCAAACCAAACCTCAAAGCAAGTATCTCTGAGAGAGATTCCTGCTGCTGGTCCCATCTTAGGGCTGGCAGTGGAAAAGGTGTGTCAGAGACGGGACACCCAGTGTGTTCCCAGCTTGTGTGACCTCACTGCCACAAACTGGATCTCTTTGGGACATCCCAGCACACAGAAATGCACAAACCCCTTTGACAGATTCACACTTCAAAAGCACACTCTGGTATTATTTAAAAGGGAGATGCAACAGTTTAAGATATAGCTCTTAATGAAAATGAGACAACTGAAGCGTGATCTGCAATGTGAGAAGAGGGAACAAATTAAGTAAAGAGGGGTACAAGACTGGGGTAAGGAGCAAAAGGGATCCCATCTTGTATTTTAACATTTTCCAGTGTTTCAGAGTTCTGCTCTAGGCTCTGAATGATGACACAGAGCAATAGCCAAGGCTCTGTGCATTCCAGCCATGGGCAGGATGCAGCAGTAATGAGGACGTCTGGTGAATCTTTGTGTTCTGAGGCCAGAATTTACGGGAAATTGTTACATTTGTTGAAATAATGAGTGGGAAACAGTACTGGAAAATACTACAACTGCAAGAAAAAACTCACAAGAAGGTAAATAAGACCTCCTTGATGTTACTTATGTAAACTTGCTCACATTTGGGGGAGTAGATGCTTGTTAACAAATAAAACATTATTATTATGTCCATGATGGTTTGTTGCTCTGTTTGGCAATTTTCCTGATTTCTCTTGACTTTCAGTTCTGAAATACACACTGTCAGGAACTAAAATGATTAAACTGTGTAATCTGTTTATTCAGATCATATGCTGAAAAGTATCTTATTTCACATGTATCTACTGTAGAGTGATTCCAACAAAGACACCAAACAAAAAATGAGCTCTCAGATGAAGGAAGACAGTCTTCACCTTCTCTTGACAGCTGCCTGCAGCCTCAACTCTCCATTGATATACTGCCATATAAAAATTTACCTATTAAATTATTTTTGGCATTTAAATAATCTCTATCACAAAAGCAGGTGAATTCTTAAAAGCACTGCATTTTAACACGTGCATCCTTTGGATTATACTTCAAGAAATGCTGCAGCTGAACAGGACTGTGATATACTCTGTGCAGGTTAATAAAAGAAATTTTACCAGAGACTTCTTAACCTCAGCCTCTGATTTCTCCATGATCTGCTTCCTGAGATCTTCCATCAGTATAATTAAATATGTCTGTGCTATTTCATGGTGCTAAGTCCACTTATACCAGCTAAACCCCCTCAACTGTTCCATTTGTCCACGCCTCACGTCCTTTCCATCTTTTGGGATACGTGACAAATACTGATGTCTTGCATGAGGAAAAGTTTGTACAGCCCAATCCACCAACACTGTCAATATTAGCTCCAGCTTACTAATTAACTTGAGAAAAGTGAATGAGCTAATTAGCAGGGCAAACTAAATAGAATATCATTAGTTAGTCAATCAATGCTGGTTTCCACTAAGTGAATGAGTAATTTCCATGCATTCTGGGTCACTGTCAACCTCTCAAATTTCCCATTGGACTTCCCTGTCCTGCAGCGAATCTTAAACTGAAAATACTCTACAGAATGACCTGGTTCAGCTTACTACTTGTACTCCCTCAGATCACCAGTGGTTACACTCTGGAAAACACTGAAACAACCTCAGTCGCTTCAGGCTGATTTCTGTTTCCTTCACTGAGAAAAAAAAAGAGGCCAGAATTCCTCCAGGTCCCAAGAAATCTTAAAAGTTTTTCAAAAAAATACCTTCACTTAGGAAATTATTTATTAAGGTATAAAACTTGCAGCCATAAAGAAAACTTGCCAGAGGCACAAGTGACCTAAGGAAACATCTTTAAGTGGCCATAGAACCCCAGAATGGGTTGGATTGGAGAGAACCTAAAAGATCCCTTAGTTCCAAACCCCAACCATTGCAGGGACACCTCCCACTGGGGAGTGTGTCCAACCTGCCCTTGGGCACTGCCAGGGATCCAGGGGCAGCCACAGCTGCTCTGGGCACCCTGTGCCAGGGCCTGCCCACCCTGCCAGGGAACAATTCCTGCCCAAGATCCCATCCAGCCCTGCCCTCTGACCCTGGCAGCCATTCCCTGTGTCCTGCCCCTCCAGCCCATGTCTCCAGCCCCTCCCCAGCTCTCCTGGAGCCCCTTTAAGTGTTAGAAGGGTCTCTAAGTTCACACTGGAGCCTTCTCTCCTCCAGGTGAGCCCCCCCAGCTCTCCCGGCCTGGTCCTCCAGCCCTGGGGCCTCCTCTGGGCTCTGTCCAGCGGCTCCTCCTTATGCTGAGCCCCCCAGGGCTGGGGCAGCGCTGCAGGTGGGCTCTCACCTGAGGGGCACAGGGGCAGAATCCCCTCCCATGGGCTTGCCTCGTGTCTCATATTAAATATCTTTGGCCTGCCTGGGCCCTTCCTCCAAGTGGGGCCATTGCCTGGAACTGTTTGAGGGGTCCATCCATCAATCCACGTCTGTCCAGTTTAGACACCAGGCTGTTATGTGGGAGAGTATCAAAAACTTTGCACAGATCCAGGGAGGCGACATGATCTCTTAACTGGCAGCTCCCCAAGAGGTTTTGAATGTGATAAATTGAAAATCATTGGCATTTCCTGCTCACTTTTCCTGTATCCCCTAAAGCAGTCTACTGTCCCCCACCACACTGCCAGGCCTGCAGACCCTTCTGCAGACAGGGAACTCTGGAAATAATAACACAACACAATATAACACAACGGGCAGCCCCCAAAGAATGTGCTCAAATATGCTCTCACTGCAAGGTCCACTGCCCAAACTCAAGTTCATTTACTTTAGTGCTTAAAGTCTTACAGGAGTGTCTCAGCCCTCTGAAGGCTCTGATAGCTGCAAGTGTAAACACTGAGTTTCAGTCATGGCCCTTATCCTTTCACTGATAGCATGTAATTGTTTATGGCACCCTCTTAATACTAAAATAACAACAAATACTCAGCTGGAGACAAGTGAAAATGATAATGCACCAAATGCTCATGGTGCTTATGAGTCTTGTCATTCCCTGATTTCAGAGCTTTTCTTATACAAGTTGTTTATTTTGACTAATATACATCTTTAATGTCTGTGCCATGCAAAATCTATGCTACATGTGCATTCAGACATCACAAGCAGTGTTTTGGAATTGAAGCATTTCCATTACTTCAGACAGCATCATCAGATTCAGTGGGAGATGATGACTGATCCATATAAATACTGGTTGGAACAAGTGTTCATGATGAAGCATCTCTTATTGATTAGCAGATTTGCTCTGGTATATGGTATTTCCCAACATCCTTAATCAAGACTTCTCTGGATGATTCAAAGAAATTCTTGATTTTGATAAATAGGCTGTCAGGCAAGGTTAGACTTGTGATATTTTTAACCATGGGTTGGATCTTACATCCTCCTTTCAGACCTAAGTCCTAATATGTAACACAACCCCCCCAAAACCCACATATAATCCCAGAGAAATGCTGTATTTTGCTATGACAGGTTTTGCGTGGTACTTTGAAAAAAACCTGGTGCCAGCAGGTGAGGGGATTGCATTCTGAGAGGGTACATGCTCTCTGTAGCCTGCTCTTCCCAAATCCGTGCCTTTGTGTGGTCCAGCAGAGCAGTTTGTAGCTCTGCAGTAAACACAGGCATTGGAAGTTGTCTGCAATGCACTTTCCAACAAGATGCCTTGCTTTGGCTGCCATTTCAGAATTTCCAGTGATATAAAAATGCATTGAATCTCTGGGAAAGCCAAAGAGAAAGCTCGAGGTGTGGGAACTTTGCTCCACCAGACACTATGAAGTAAGGGGAATTACAGTGTCAGTCAGTGGAGGTGAGGAGACAGCAGGAACACATCCTTCTGTGCATTCTGCATAAAATAGAAATGAAGCTTCATTCAAGCATTCCTGTTTCCTTGAACTATTCTATTTGCAGGACACCCATCAAGAGCATTTTCTCCATAATGTTGTCTCTACAGCAAATACCACTTTAGAGGCACGAGAATTCTTGGTTGGATTATACATAAGGAGCCAGTTGCTAATGATGATTGGAATTCGTATAAATAATCAATTAGTAGTATATAAATGGCAAATGTCTGGCAGAAATTGGAATCAGATCCTTAAAAATGTAATTTGTTGTTTTACACTGCAAGTTATCTCCATCACAGAGGAGATAACTGCACATGATGCTGACATATAAATTTCAAAACCTTCTAATATGCATCTTAATTAATAATTTAATTAAATGCAGATCTTTTTCAAATGTTTAAGTAAAAAAAAAATATTATCTTCAAATGCATTGCTGCTGTTCTTCAAGGACAACTTTTTACTTTTGCAAATAGTATTTGGATTCCTTGGAGGCAAGCAAGGCTCCAGTACAGAAAGCAAACATTAGGCAATAAAATCCCATCACCTCTTTTGTCCATAAGAGACCTTTCATGTGGAACACCAAAAATGGGCATTATCTCCTAATACCTACTGGAGGATTTGAGCTAGCCCAAGTGAAAAGACTAAGCACTGCATCATTGCTATATTACATTTTTAAAGTATTAATCTTCTTTTGATTTAGAGCTGATACCAGTTCATACTCTCCCCACTCTTCCTGCAGGTGTATGCTGAGCACGGAGCATGTAGGCTCCAAAGAGCTCTGAAATGAAGCTGTGCTCAAAATAATGGGAATGCTTCTCCTAAAGTTACAGCCTTGATTTATTAGAAATGGTTCAAACATTTTTCCTAATTAATGTGAGCAAAGTGCCTAGCAAAACTAGAATAATGTCTCCAGCTTGGACTCTACTGAGACTAATACTCATCCTTCACACTCCGAGGGGCAAAGTTGCGTAGGAGAAAAGAGGGAGCTGGTTTCAGTCTCAGCGACAACATTTAAAAGGTCCATTTAATGTTGGTATGGGAGCCATGGTGGGTGAACAAGCTCTATGTTTTTCCACTTAAATTGTAAATAAATCTTGAAATTGAGTTGAAAAATCTCACTATTTTTTCATACCCATATTTCCCTTCATATCCTAACAGTCAGACACAAAATATATGCAAATGTTTTCCACAGCACTGCAAGGAAGTTGTGCTTCTGTTTCCTGACAGATAAAATGAGGTGTGGATTCAAGACTCATCTCTGGAAGTGAATCTTAGTTAGGTGTCTTAACAATGGAAGTCATGTTACTCACCTTTAGCTTCCTAAAGTGCTCACATCTGAAGGAGATGTGAGAGGTAGATTGACTTCACAGATAACAATCATAGGATGTGTCTGAGCATTACACACATCTGACAGTTTTTACTTCTCTGGTTTTAGCCTTTTTTGCCACATTAAGCAACATCCCAATTCAGTGTAGTGCCTGTGCCAAAGCCCATTCTGGGCTCACTCACTGTACATTTGTCAGGGTTGTGCATTTTATTCCAGCAGCCAACAAAACACCAAAGTCCCTCTGGAGGTCTGGCTCAGAATGATTTGCCAACAGATGTGACCCATGTCATTGTCAGCGCCAGAACTAGGGTTTCAGGAGATCTGGCTTCCAGTCCAAAAGCACAAAAATTACTCTTGGGAGAGATATCTAATGCTCAGAAAAATGTAGAATCTTTCCCCCAATTTGTATGTACAGTAATTGTGGAGCCATATGTAAAAATCAGTCAACCACTCACCCAGCAACTCCAAATGCTGAATGTGGTCCTGCATAAAAAGCAGAAGGGGACAAGACAGCGCCTTCTTCCCCACTGTTTGCCATCTGACTTCCACAGAAAACTTCCCATGTAGAGGGACAACTGCCAAATGCCATGAAGTCAGCCCTTTATATATCCCTTGTGTGAGACATTAACTCAGCTGCTTATCAGTGCCACTCATGTTGTCAGATGTAGATTGATGTACTAAAAGCTGTGCATATCGGTTTCCTTTTGCCTAGGCTGAAGCCATGTCCCCAAAAGTAGATTTCTCTCCAAATGTCTGAATCAACTTAGGTCAAATTATGAGAAACTTTGCCAAAGCACTTTTGCGAAGCAAAAGAACATTTCAAAACAGATCTTGTGGCTTGGCCTTTGGTGGCACAAACAGTATGGTAAATATGGAATTTTGGGGATTGCTGGAAGGAATGCCTCAAAACTGTGAAGCTGTTTTTCTCACCCTGCCAGTGGGATATGAAGAAAACACCTTGTCTGAAAGCAAACAGGGAAGTGTTTGCATGTGCAGACAACAAGGCTGAGATATGTCTGTTGTGTGTCACACTGGTAGGTCACTGGGCTGAGTCTGACACTCCTCTTCTACAAGTTACTTGTGGAAAACTCCCCACATTTTCAGATCTTTACCCAAAGTACACCAGTATTGCCAGTGCTAATGCAGACACTAAAGATCTGGCTCTCCTTTGACATCCAGTTCAAACTTGCAGTCAACATGATTTGGTCAGGTGGGCACCACACCGACAGTAATTTACCAAAGTCTACTGAATCACCTTTTAAGCTCCTTACATGCACAAGCCAACTCATTAAGAAAAAGATATTAAAATAAGTTAAACTGAATGTATTCATATGGTTTTTCTTTTCCCTTGGTTCTGGTTAAAAGCATGTGTAACTCTTAATGGTACACATTCGTAACAAAGCCAGTGGAAGTCAGGTAGAAAATGATTGACTAACAAGGAAGGTTAATGACAGCAATAGCAGTAAAATGTATAATAAACTAAGGAATTACTATTTGATAGAGCCTTGCATGCATATACTCACACACACTTTCTTCCAGTCACACTCAGGGATGTAAGCTGTGATTAGGGTAAAGTGTTAAAGTGCTGTGTAAAATTTCCTTATACAGTGTGACTCTTCACTTTGCAGTACTGAAGGGGTACTGCAGGAGCAGTTGAAAGTTTTGGCAGGTAAGTACATTAAATGTAGGTCTGAAGGCCATATTTACTGAAAACAATTAGATTATTACTTCTTTAAAATATGATCTTTTCTGCATAAAGATTGAGATGTTATTTAAGATTTTTTACAGCTTAGTTTAATGCGTAAATAGGGCCACAATCTCCTCCCCAAAACCTAAAATACCAAGCCCCCTTTATTCCAGGTAGACTGAGCTCACTTATTGAACAAATTCATCCCTTTTTGGTAGTGAATGAGGAGTGGTTAGGTTTCAATTTTTGAAGATGTCTATCTTAATTTATTATAACGTATGTCTGCCTACAGCTTGTTCATGGGTGAGTACCTGGGTTGTTTTTAAAGTGATTGACCTTTCATTATTCACTCTGTGGTGTGACTGAAACTGGCAATGTTAAAAAAATAATTTCCAATTCTTATTTGCTACCAATCCAGTCAAAACAAAATCCAGACACAAGATAGATTTGCATCCACTCCTCTTTTGAGAAATTTATCTCTGGGTTCAAGTAGTAGGTCCTGGCTCTGGAATTATAAATGGGATTCTATCACTCACTAAAGGAACTTCTCAAGGTCTGTGTGAAGAAAGTCCAAGGTTAAACTTAAATGTTTATGTGAATTCATGTCTGAGAGCCCTGTTTCCTGCTATTATTACTGCAAGCAGAAATTTGTGGGTAGAATCATTCTCAGAAAGTTGATAGAAAGACTTTAAAGAGAGAGTGCTTTAAGATGTAAATCCTTTCACTGCTGCTTCAGGTGTGATTTCTCTTGCCCAGTATTAAACCACAAAGCAATAGCTAGTTAGTTTCTGAGCTGACCTGATCCTGGAATTCCCCTTGTGCCAAAGCCATCACAGTTACCAATCTTAGGAATATTTTTTCCTCCCAGAATTAACCAAAGACCCAACCAAGACAATGATTAGCCCACCGTTCTTTAATGTAAAACCTCACCACAATTCAGATATGTATGTATCAAGCACACACAAATTGACATGAGAATTGACTCAAATGGGTAATTGAAAAAGGTAATTTACAGTCTGGCATCTTGATTTTAAAGCTTTATTTTATTAACATCCACCAAGAGAGTAATCAATTTAGTGGTGAGGCAGAGCCAATAATTCTACAGAAGTTTTATAATGTCTTCATGCCTCAGCACCGAGTTTTGTCCTTGCTTTGTGTAATGGGACATATTTATTCCATCCACACATTTTCTTTTCAATGCTTGATTCATGGAATCACAAAAGAAATATAAAGTGGATCAACAAGCAAGCAAGTAATTGTAAACCACAAGGTTACTTTCTGATGCTTATTGCAGCCTCCTTTTAAACACACTTCTGAATCTGATGAACAAATTCCTTCCCTGTATGGTATTTCCTTCCCTTATGTGCCTTAATGTATCAAGACCCTCTTTTTCAGTCATATAATTACAATGATCAGGCTTTTCCCAATCCATTCTCGCTCAGGAACACAGTGCTGTGTGTAACCTTTCATGAAAACAAAGGCAGTTGATATGTTTTGTGAGGCAAATTACAAATGAAAGAACTTTTTGTACTTTTGGCACCAGCTCAGGTTTTCTTTATAGCAATGTTCAGAAGCATATTTAGGTACCACATTTGGAATCCAGCAGTGTGAAAGGCACTGGGCATGTCAAGGGCTCAGTCTCATACAAAGAAAGGCACGTTGCCATGGATTGTTTACAAACATCCACATCTTCTTGACCTTACCTTGAATTTGCTTTGGAAGCCCAAGACCATCCCTGTATATTTTGATTCTCCCCAATCTGTGCAATATGAATTAATAATACGAGGGAAAATATTTTCAAATTAAGAAATACAAAAGAAAAAAATCCATTTGCCTGTGCCAGCAAAAGGAGAGGCTCACATTTATTGTTCTCTTTACACATTTTCAGAAGGAAATAATGTAAAAGCTGGGCAAGAACCAGAGGAGCTTTAAGGGCAGTTCAGAAGGTGCCTAGGCCTGTTCATACACAGGGCCACTGGCAAAAATAAAAGAAAAATTAACTAAGATGGCTTGAACAAGGTTGTGTTCATGATCTGCTTTAAAAATGAGTCCCCTACTACTTTCACAGCTGTTTGCTGCTGTGAGCTGGGCTGAAAATTCTGGTGTACAACCTCTATTTCTTTCTAATTATAATTTTAATTCTTATTTTGATACTACTACTATTACTGCCATAAAATTAAACATTAACTTGTGAAGAAGTTCGGTTTGATTTTGAATACATTTTTGGTAAAATGAAAACATGAAATCAAAAGTAATTTTAAAATGGAAGATTTTAATCTTTCATTTTTGACAAGCAACAAAATAAAACATTCGCATCACTTGGTTGGAAAGTGCTGCTTGAAGTAAATAAAACATCATTAGAATTTGTCTCTCAATTTTTTTTTTATTTGACAAAACCACACTTTCTTCCAGTTACTTCCCTGAAATAACTCCCATTCAGGCAATCTCAACCAAAATCATTCTTTTATTACAGGCCTAGGATTCAGCAACAAACAGCTTTATAACAAAGAGCTTAAAAGGGCTCCTGAAGGATTTCAATCCTCATTCTGTTGGATCCCTTGGGTCTAAGGAAACCTCGAATTATTCAGCAGATCAGATCAACCAACTTTTGGAAATATTTTACACGGACCAAAGTATGAGAAACTCTGCTAAAATGTAGATATGTTTTACTTGAGACTTTGACAGAGTGGTTTAGGTAGGGCTTTGTAAAAAAGGAGTGGATAAGTAAAGAAAATAAAACATTTTTAGAAACTTGATTTTCTCAATGTGTCACAGCATGCTACTTCAGCTACCGATAGAACATTTTTCATTTATTTACTGGTAAAGAGAACTATTAAATGTTTTATAATCAGGAAATAATATAGGCTGGACAAGGTTTTCGTATTGGTGCTTTCTCATCACCATTTGGCACAGCAGTGCTTTAATTTTCACTACAGCCAGTGAAAATTTACCACTTGCACACACACTGTTGCTGACATGTGAGAATAAAAAATGACAGCTCAGAGGTTTCTCCATAGTCTAAGAAAGGAAGCTCTTCTGGCTTATGAAGTATTACAGGAGCTGTACTTTGCCACTGTCATTTGTTACATTAAAATACATCTTATATGCATAAAGAAACAAAAAGTTCCTTTGCTCTTTTCCAAACCATTGTACTCCTGTGAAACTTTGAATCCCAAAAGCTTTGCTTCAAATTACTGCCTGAACAGAAACCTTCAGCTTCTGCTTTCTCTAGGAGAGTTCATTCTTGTTCTCCTGATTATTATTTCAGCAATTTAATCCTTCTTACCAACAGCAGCAGTGAATGTAAGGCTTCTCTGTGCCCCTAAAATTCTATTACCTTCATCCTCTGTGCTTGTCTCTATATCCAAGTCACCTTTATTAAGTCAGTCCCCAGTGCAAGCTCTACAATGCATTGGGAAACAGATGCTTTGAGTGTCTGTACAATAATTATTGGGGTATTCTGTTTATTTTAATGGGACCCTGGATCCCCGTAACTGCAAGGAACATTCACACATCTACAAAAGATTTTATAATGCATTCCAATGAGAAACCATAAGCAGAT
Organism: Hylia prasina; assembly: GCA_013397195.1. Taxonomy (NCBI): domain Eukaryota; kingdom Metazoa; phylum Chordata; class Aves; order Passeriformes; family Sylviidae; genus Hylia; species Hylia prasina. Next base: position 152,553 of record VYXD01008198.1, on the reverse strand, counting down.
TCAGCTTTTCTACACTCATGCAATAAAGAAATGTTTAAGGCCAGAACCTGGAGACAAAACTGAATGATTCAGCCCCATGAGAAGAGCGAAGAGGTTTCACTTCTCAAGAGAGCCCAAGATTTGACGTGGGGTGAAAACAAACTTTAACTATTAAAGAGTTTCTTGTCAGAAAATGCTCACCTCCTTCACTTCAGAAAGGAAAGATAAAAATAGTTGACCATTCCTGTTTTCCTGAAATGGTCCCCATGCTCTCATTTTTGTATTTACTTTCACTCCCCAAGCCTGAGAAGAGCACCACATACATACTGAGTTAACAAGATAAAGGGAAAAAATTTTAGCAGTAGAAGAGATAAATGCAGTGGGTAAAATACTCAAAGGTATGATGCTAGAAGAAAATATGACTCAGCAGGCACTGCACACAAAGTTCCTGTGGCCTTACTGAAACAAACCCTGGCTGAGCTGAGTGGGAAGGAGATGTAGACACAGAGAATGGGAACTTTCCAAGCTGTGTGCAAAACCTTCCTCCCATGATTCTCACAGGCTGTGCTGGTCCTAAGTCAGCTTTTCCTGCTGCTGCTGGCAGTGCCCATTGTCCTCATCCAGACCGAGGTGACACTGCTGCCTCAGCTTTGTCTTGGTAGGGCAGGCACCACCAGGAGCCCTAACTCCTCATCTCTGCTTTTACAAGGTAATTTTCCATCCAAAACACAGTCCTGCCCCCTTCACCTTGCTGCTCCTTCCTCCTCAGTCCTGTCATGGAAGTGCTCATGTAGACTTGGACTGGGCCATTTTAAGGAGCTGATCTTTCTGAAAATAAAAGAGATCTGTGGTTTGAGTAATAAAGTGGCTGCTACTTCCAGCAGCAGTAAAGCCCTGGGAATGAGCATGCAGAGAAAGGAGAGGTGTTGGGTCTGCCTCTCTCTGTAGTGACATGGGTTCTGGCTGGACTGGGCAACTACAGGCTTAAGTGTGGGTGAAAAAAAGCCATGGGAATGGATGACTCCTTGGAGAATTATTTGGACCTCCACAGGATGGCTGTTAGGGTTCACCTGAATAATGGCTTTCAGCTTCCTTTGGTGAAAGAAAATAATGTAATATCTGAGGGGGAGGCAAATAACAGTTATTTCACCTCCCAATTGTTAATCAGCACCTACATTATTGACCTCCCTCAGTCATATATAAATAATTTCTTTTTCCTCCTTACCTTCTTCTATCCTTGCCTCTTACAGCCAACACAGAGACCTTCCTACCACAATATCACATATTTAACACCTCCTCACTTCCATGAACAATAAATATAATCAAATTTATTCTTCTGGGCTGCCCCTCCCTCTTACTTAGGACTAAGGGCGTCAATGTTTCTTGACACCTTTGCCAAACAAGCAGCACTTTGCAAACTTGAGAGAGAAAACTTTGAACTCCTGAACATTATTTTTTGATGGAAAGTGTTAACAACCACAGCAGACCATGGAGAGCAACATCACAGAAAATAAACACGAGCGGCAGGAAAGAGGAGGAAAAAAACCCTCTTTTGTGATTCCTTCATTGGCTTTGCAAAAACTTGCACTTGATATGTGAAGAGCTCTGTCTGAAACCATTAATAACAAAAACAATCACTAAATGAAAGAGCAGCCTTGCAAGCAGCCATCCATAAAAAGAAAGCCAGTTAATTAAACAAACCACAAGCTATCTATGGACTGTCTCTCTCACTTTAAAGTCCTCAGTGCAGAAAAGAGAAGAAAAAAATCTCATCAAATGATATAATCATAGCAGCCTCAAAATAACTCACACATATTTCCAGATAAATCACTTCTGAAATACTAAGTGCCTAGAAAAGCTTGGAGGGAAATTGCACCTCAGCTGCAATTCCTGCTTCTTGGAAGGGCTTTGGAGAATACTGGCTCTTCTATCTGTTCACTAAATGTTTATTCCTATTCCTTAAATTGTCAATTTTTAATATAAAACTTTAATTAATCTCTGGTTTCATTTCACTTAATGTTGCAGGGCCATTTCACTGTGTCTCGGAAGGCTCTTAATTGGAATTGAAGGTTCAGGGTTAGAAACACAATGTTTTTCCCTTGCCAAAACTTTACACAGCTTTCTGGGAAGGGCTGGGAGCCCCGTGTGAACGGGGGAATTGGCTGTGTGAGGATGGCTAAAGGCACTGCTGACCCCGTGCACATTATTGCCCTGATGGCACAGATAGCACTGAGCTAATGGAACAGGATGTGCATTCATTTTTCTGAGATTATACACAGCGATGAGACACTTTCATCAGCTTCTGTGGGTCACAGGACCTGGTAGGACCCTTAACAGTGTCATTCCATTATAAGGCTATTATTGATCCAGAATCTAATTTGAGATCAATTTGGATTGGAATCAGAAGCCAATATGACAATGATTTCAGAGAGGATAAGAGATAATTTACTCCTCTGGGTGCCAGAAATCAATTTTTGTTTTTCTGCTCTGACCCAACGGCCGAAAATGAAAGGGGGAAAAAAAAACCACCTGAGGATAACGTGCAAATAAAGGATTACAGTAATCCAATCTGGAGGTGATAAAAGTATAAACCTGACTGCAAACCCATCTGAGGTAAACAAACATTTAATCCCAGCTAAATACCTCTGATAATGGCAAAAAGGCTTCATGCTATTTTTGATGCATTTGGCTAATAAAAAATACAGTTTTGAATTCAAAGCAACTCCTTGCATTTCTCACATATTTCTTTGTGGCAGTCAGCATCTGGGAAGTTTATGTGGGGCTCTGGAGAGCCAGCACTGCTGTTTGTGTTCCAGCTGTGCTGGACACGTGGGCACATCTGCATTAAAGGGCTGAGAGCCAGACTCACCCTGCTCTAAAGAGCCAAATGCCTTCACTGTGAGGTGCCACAATGGTTTGATCCTGATCCCCACTGATCCAGTCTCTTCCCAGAGAAAGGGAGGATGCCCATCTGGCTGACATCCCTTTGCTGTGTGCATCCCAATCCCTCTGCACCAGGAGCATGGTGTGCACCACGAGGAGTGTGGTCCTGGACTAAGCAAAGACATCCTGCAACACAGGCACTGCTGCACCTGCTGCACCAGCACACAGCCACACTCACCCAGCTGGGTTCTCTCCTGGCCCAGGGAGGGCAGCAGACACAGACAAGAGGGGGCATGGAAAACTGAAGGGACTTTTGCTCAGAGTTGTTGGCAGAGCTGAGAATTTTCTGCTCTCTCCAGGGCTGGCTCTTAAACCCTTTTCAGTTTTATTAAGTGCAGATGTACTGCAGAGATGCAAGACTTAGTTATCTACAGTGAAACTGGAAAGGGCTTTTTCTTCTTCTTCTTTTTTTTTTTTTTTTTTTTTTTTTTCCNTTTTTTTTTTTTTTTCCTCCAGACAACCGTGGTGGAGTCAGTTTTATTCAGATTTGTCTGTAATTGGAGTGAGGCTCTCACTGAATCTAATTTCAGCTGGAACTAATTATAGGGGGAAAAGGTCATAAATGTAAGATGGCTGCATAACTATGTTGGAAGAATATTGACATCATACAGTATTAACTCTGCTTCTGTTAAGGCCATAAATACTTAGAATAAAAACAGCCATTAAGAGACAGAACAAAATGTACCTATTTCTTCTTATTAGAGGGGGAACATAAGGGAGGGAGAAATCTCTAAAGGGAGATTTAATGGCATACATTCAAGAAGTGCTGCACACACAGACACACACAAATAAATCAAGAAATAGAGATTGACTCCCTCAGATGAAATCCTGAGCCATACTAGAAACAACCATCACTGCTACATCTGGACTGAGCCCTATTCAAAACATAACAGGAAAAATACAATAACAGAAACAGCCATATGTAATTGCCAAGACTGATGACCAAGCTAGAACAGGCAGCAGTGATTCCACGAGAACATGAAATATGTGGATGCTTCCCTTCCCCACTATCTCACCAGAGGAGGAAACCAGCACGTGTGACAGGGAGGGATGAGCCCAGACCTCATGGAAACTGTCCTGATTCACCTCTCACCTGAGCCTCAGAGGCTTCAGGACATCTCCTGTGAGCCAAGTCACAGGCAGACCTAGCCAGGACTCCTCACTGGGAATCTTCTATATCTCATGGACTTTCCTGAGTTATTAAATGAACCCAGCATTTTCTCTCTACATACGTTTCCTTGTAATCAGCACAGCACCAGTACAAGCAGAATAACTTACAAATGAGAGTAAATTATGCACACAGCTTACATTTTCTCTGCTGTGCTGCTCAGGTGACAGAAGTTTAATACCTAAAAGGTTCCATGGTCTGCTTTACCCCCAGGCTGAACTGCAGGGGTGACCTGAGTCAAATTAACAAACACAGAAACCCGCCGGATATCTCGTGATGAGCTGCACTGCAATGAACCTCCAGAGGCTCTGGAAGCAGCTGAAAGGCATTGCTGAAACATCAACTGAAATAAGTCAGTAATTAATTTTTTTCTCTTTTTCTCTCAGCAACCCTACAAGTGGGGTCTGAAGCTGTGCAGTCAGTGACTCTGCAGGGACTCACCAAAGCTGTGTGTCACAGCAGCAAAGGCTCAGCCTCAGTCACACAGCGCTTTATGTAACTTTATTCTCCCCTCCCTTCAGCCCAAAGCAAATTCCTACTAAGTTGATGGAGGTGCATGAAGAGATGAAGAAACCAGTCTGCCCTTGGCACAGCAGTGTCTTCCTAATGGTGTTTATTGCTCCAGCTGCTTCGGTGAAGGATCCTGTTCCCTCCTGGGTCACTGACCACCAATGAATTCCTACACTGATCTCTGATTTGCTGCCTTTCAAGCCAGAACTTCTCAGTCACCATCTATTGCCATCAGCTGAGCCCACCTTCCTTTTGTCCCTGCTGTGGCCACAAGGAAGAGCTCATCCTTCCCCCTGAACACATTTAATAAAAAGAAAGGGGACAATGAACAACTTTTCAGAAGTACTACAACAGACCCAGAACCACATCATCATAAAATAAGTGCTAGAAATAAAGGAAAGTCAAGACCAAACCCTTCATCAGGAGAAGGAAGAAAGCATTTTTATCCATATTTTGCTCTCCAGTCATTATTCTACTTGCTGGAACATTAGTTCTTCAAATTGTTTTTAATTACATGGCCTAGAAATAAATACGCAGCCCTATTAGCATGCTCTCAGGGTGAATACAAAGGGTACTCACTTCCATTCCAGGCAAGGCACCATTCCAAGGTGATTTATACTCTCATTATAGGCTGTTGCCTTTCCTATGTAAATTTGTAATCAAATATTCTAAACAGTTGATGATAAATACCTTTGGTAACTACTGCTCACTGGCATTCCCACAGCCACAGGGCTGCAGGAGTTGGGCAGGAGCACTCACACACAGGTGGAACTGCACAGAAACAGCCCACACAGGTACTCTGCCATGCTATTAAACCTTCTAACAACTTTGGGTACATGAACCCACCCCATGTCAAACTGCTGACAATTTTTTTTTTGCCATGCTTAATTTAGCCAACTCCCCTTTCATTATATAAGCTATTAGGACAAAAGGAGCATTAATTAACTTACTGAATTTTTGATCAGATGTTGCAATGATACTTTATCATTTTACTAATCTGTTCCAGAGTGGATTTTTTAGAAATGTTTCAGAGTGAACCAACAACTTAATACAATAATTATTATCCTTTCACATGATTCCAATATTTTGCATTGCTCTGTGTTGTTTAAACATCCTTTCAGTGCAACAATCCAAGGGAGAAGCATTTCTCCTACACGCAACAAATCCTCTACTGATACACTTTCAAATACTGCATGTACCATCCCTTAAGATTTTCTTTTCATTTAATTTCTGAACAAGTCACTTGGTTGAGATTCCAGGCTTGGACACGCACAGACTGTTTGAAATGTGGTAAGTACTGTTATAACCTTTACTTGGAGGGGAAAACTGAAGAGAATCAGGTGGGTTAACCTGTTCTCTTCAGCCAGTCCTGCTTCCTGCACCAATCTAGTTTTAGGGCAGGACAGAATTCAGGGATATTAGGATGCCAAACCCTGGAAAACGTACACTGAGCATATCTGGGCATTACAGAATTCCACAGAAACAAAAAAGGAAGAAAGAGATTGCCTTTTTTAATGGCACAATGCAATTTGTACAGAACTTTGCTGTCCAGGTTTGACACTTCTCACTCTTGACTCTCTGCCTCTGCATGCAATTGCCAGTCTTTTAAAATTCCAGCCTTAATGAAATAGGTAAGCTTCAGAAAAGATTAGGCTGAAAAATACAGCAGGAATACAGAATGAGGGCAGGTGATTGATCTTTGAGTGGATATCCAACAGTGCAATGAAATTCTCAGGCTGGTTCTTCTTTATTTCAAAATGGTTTTGATTCAGAGGGATTTTATAGCAGCTAAATCATGCAGTTGGCACAGACTGTGCAAGCTTTTCAGCATGTTATACTCTGAAAGATGTCACATTTGGCAGAGGCAGCAAAGCTCCATGAATTTATTGTTGTTTTCCATTGAACACCAAAATCCAGGGCATCGGAGGCTGATACAGCACGTGGCACCACGCTGTTGTGTGGGGTCAGCTGCCATCCTGACCAGCACAAACCTCTGGGAGGAAGCTGTGCAATTTTCTTNAAAAAAAAAAAAAAGCCAATTGGGACATGCCTTGAGGCCAAAGCAGTGGAGCTGTGTGGGGCAGGGGGGACCATGGCACGCTCAGGTCCTGGGGACAAACTGCACCCCAGCAACGCAGCTGATCTGCAAACCCAGCTTCTACAGGGAGGCTCTCCAAGGCTGCTCCCAAAATAATCCCCTTCCTTCTGGGAGCAGTGCTTTCAGAGGCTGTAGGACTTCTCAGAAATGCCAAATTACAGCTACGGTTAAGCATTCCCAGAATCAGAACCACGTGTTGGGTGTTTAATTACTGCACCTATTTATTATGGGCATTTGCCTTTCTCAGGGTGACCAAGATGCAGTTTTATTGAAATTTCAGCTTGATCACACTGCTAGTTAGCTCTGTACAAAGGTGTCTAAAAGAACATGAAGATCAAAATATTACCTTTATATTTTCTTTTTCTGTCCTAAACTCTCAATAAACCCCACAAACTGAATTTTCATGACACCTTTTTAATCCCTACTAAATTCCAAGTGAAAGACAGTCCATTTTCAGTCAAAAGTAGAGAAGAAAAAATTGTGACTAGAAAAAAATTAGAATGATGTTAAGAAGTCATTTTTGTTTTCCACTTAGCTTGAGCTAATAGAAAATATTGCAGAGAATGCTTGAAAACTATATAATGATATAGTTAAAAAACAAAATTAAAACTCACTTTTTCATACACCAAGACGTTTATGTAAACAATCAACAGGAAAAAAACTTTGAAAATTTATCAGGAATCTGCTGAAATGGATATGGCACAGCTGCCCTCTCATTATTTCTGATGAATCTCCAAACTCAGGAAAGAAAAAAAGTGCTGTCTTTTAAGATTCTGGAAGCCTCTTCCTTTAATAATGAATGTTGGAAGCTATGAGAGATGTTTAAGAAGCTTTTGCCTCTGTTTTCCAATTCTAAATACCTCGTCAGGAATTCAGAATCTCAGCAAGTACATGGCCACCACCTAAGCAGCTGCACTGTGAGGAACTACTGCAAGAAAGTTCAAAAGAGTGCTCTGACCCTCAGTTTAACCTTGCAAAGAGTCTCTTCTCCCTGCTGCTGGATATACAAAAGCAGCATTAATAGAGTTCGGGGTGTGCAATTTCTCTGTGCATCAAGAGCATTAGGAAGGTTTTACTATGTACATCACAAATAGGTAAAGCATATCCCACATCCAAGTTTCTCATTATGGGAGATATTACATTAGATTGTTATTCACCACAGGAGAATGTCACACTTTTCTGTGTACTCTAGTTCAGCACTTTTCTAATTTCACGGACCTCAATTTACATTTGTCAGTGTCTGAAGTTGGATGATATTGGTCTGCTCAGGAAATGAGTTAAAGGGGAGAGAGGTCTTTCACCTTTTGGGCAGTACCATACTTTGATGATGCATAAATAAAGCACAGCACGAGTGTGTCAGCAAAAAATGGACGTCCCAAAACTCTTTGATGCAAAGGATGATGTTTGATAGAAACAGAAGGTTAAATATGTAGAAACTGTGAGGCTGAAGAGTTGATGTGAAGAAAATCTGGCTGATGTCTTAGCAGAAATCCACCTTGTCTTTCACTGAGAGTGTGCAGACGTGGAGATTTCAATAGATTACCAATGCTGATTAGTGAATGTAAATGGAAATGATATTTACAAGTTCAGTGATATGAATCCCAAAGACCTGGCTTTCCCAGTGGCCCTGATCCAAAGACCTGTCAGCTGTTTTTTTATTACTTTAATAGGATTCAGATGAGCCCCCCAGGACTTCATATCCCATAAAGGGGCAGCTGTATTCCCTCCACTGAGAGGTTCACACTTCCAGAGTAACTATAGATTGACACTTGTTAATTCAGACTAGGAGAATTTACCAAATATTTTGTTCTAAGCATTCAGAAACATTTTTCTAAATCTGAATAACAGAGTGTCTTAGTTTGGGGCAAATTTGGGAGGAAACCTCCGAAGGGGGTTTCCTCTGGAAAGCCAACTCAAACCACTTCTTCTCTCTGCCAGTCTGGGAAAATAACTTCCTCAGAGAAAAAGTGGAAAGAACTATTTATTTAATAAACAAAATATCTAGAAGCACAGGGAATGAATAATAAGACAAATAAAATGAACAAAAAAACTTCTTGCCGCTCCGAGTAGGAAAAAAACTGATAAAGTCTTTGCTCACTCAGTCTTCACCAATCCCAGTCCGTCCGGAGGTCCAGGCCCAGGGTGGGGGGGGAAGGGGCCGCAGGTGCGAGGCCTCGGTGCTCCTCTGGGCTTTTTTCTTCAGTCTAGGACAGATTTAAACAATCCCAAGAAAAAAGGAAAAATACAGTCTAAAAAACTTTTCTGCCNGTATTTTTTCTTCTCTTCGTTCACGGTCAGACTGTTTTAAAGGTACAGAACTCAATATACATCACAAGCAGGACAGACGATTGGGGATACAGGCATCATAAAGTCACCCTAGGACACAGAGTTAAGATAACAGTTAAGAGTTAAGATTGGCTGTTTAATGAAATTTATCCAGTGGTGAACTTGAAAGTGTTTCAGAAGTCTTTTCTTATTTCTAATGCAGCTTCTTTGATATTTGTGGCTGCAGTTTAGACTCAGCTGAGGTTAAACATCATCTTCCCCAGGCATCTCTACAAACTCATCCTTATTTATCCTTAGGGCTTTGCCAGTGGTTTGAACGAGCCCCAAAGTCCAACATCAGAACTGACATGCCCCAAAAATCAGTCACGTCAAGGGTGAGCCACCCAACAGTACAGAGCACCCAGTCTCACAGCTGTAATCTTCACACTTCAGCTTTTTTTAAATCTAACAACACAAAAACAAACAAACAAAAACCCCCACCACCAACAACAAAAAGATTTTTACTTGCATACCACATTTTACATCTTTTGCTAGCAATATAGACTTTGCAAAAGGGAGCAAAATTTTAAACCAGACTCAAAAGTCGGGACAATAGTGAAGCTTTGAGGGAGAACAATTAATTCAATAAACCCAACCCACCAAACAAACCCCTTAAGTGTTAAAACAAGGCATTTGAATAGTAACAACTGTTAAAATGAGCTCTGAAATCTCCATGCAACATGATATTTTTATTGGCAAACAATTAAATCTCTCTTTAAGTGCACTTTCTCTGTAAAACCTAATTTATAATCTTATCAGGCATGTCTCTCAGAAGAATTTGCTACTAGTCTGTGTCTTTATCTGCACAATGCAGAATGCTAACAATTGTCTTGTATGTTTGTTTCCAATGTCAAAGACTGAAATTCCAATTTAAGGTTCTGACTGCTTTTGGAATTTGATATTATTTTTAAAGCGCTGTCACTTCTGTTCACTTGGTGTGTCAGACAAACAAAATGCAAGAATAAAAAAGGCTGTGTGAATGGTGAGACAGGAGAAGAAGGGCGGTGGTTGCTGCAGCTCACTTGCTGTTCCATCATTCTCCTGGTGCCCTCCAGGGCCCTATCGTGTTTCAGCCCTACTCGTTAGAATTTGACTTTTGCAATGAGCATTAAGGTAAAGGGGATGGGAGCAGGGTGGAATGAGCAGTGTGCACTCCGGGTGTGTTGCATCCAGGCAGGAATTCTGCAGCCTGAGGTGGATCTGCCCATGCCCAGCTCGGGCTGCCCTGATCTCTCTGCCCTGGGTGTGCCTGGAAATGGCAACAGCTGAGCCTTCCCTACCCACAATCTACACCACAGTGTGCATTTCCAACGAGAATAATAGATAACAATTTCAATCAAACCGTTTTAATTCTAAGAACTGCTAACCTACTTCTTTCTTTGCTTTAGCAGAATTCAAAAGAGAACAAAGAGGTTTGGGGGTTTTTTTAGCAAACAAATCGTACCACTCTACATTATTATTTCCTTCCACTCCCCCCAGTCCAAGTTCTTTAAGAAATGGAACCACAGCAGTCACACACAGTACTAGCCTAGAGAGTATTTGTTTCATTTAACTTTTTTTTAACCCCACATAAAATCCTGCTAATTCTTTCAACATAAATAGGACACATTGCTATTCCAAGGTTCCCCTCCCCTTTTATTTAGCTCAGAACACCTGATGGTTAATTCCCAGTTGAGATAATTAGTCCTTGGTTATCACCAGTTATTGTCACCTGTTCAACTTGCAAATGTCTACAAATTTGAGTTTTCCAATTAGCAGCATAAGATCCCTATAGCATACAGCTAGAATTTACTTTTTTTTTCCACAAGGCAAATCACTTTTCACTTACACACTTTGTCTATTGAGTCTCATTTGGTAATAGTACTTTAAAAATTATAGTGTTTTTCACAGAATAGACTTGTCATTGCCCTACCTCCTATCAAGCCCAGATGGTTGCTTCTATAAAGGAAAGAAAAACAGAAAAGGGAATTAAATGAAACCCTCTCCCTAATAAGTATCCAAGTCAATTTAAATAGTTTCATTTCATTTTTACATCAGAGTCCTGCCCTAGTATTAAGGCATGAAGAACATTCTCAGTGTGCTAATAAGCCCCATGACATGTTGAACTGACTTTTCAGTAAGTGGAATGAGCTGTAGTTTATTTTTAACTTTTATGGTAGGTAAACTGCACTAGAGGCAGCAGCCCAGTGCATTAGATCTGGGTTGACTTCCAGCTGAACATAATAAGGTGGCCCTCTGATTAAACCAAGGCAGAATGATGCTTGGAATGTGGAGGAGGTACCTCTGGAAGCACCATTTCCAATCCCACAGCACCGGTACAAGATCACTCAGCATCTCTGTAATGACTTGGCTTTGTTTGCTGTAATGCCTGCAGGGGATTTATGGTGCTCCCACGGAGCTGCTCTGGCCACCTCCTAAGAGAAGTTCTGTGCAAAAACGAGCTCCAACACTTGTTGTGGGAATAAATCATAGAAACTCTGATCACATCTCTCACCTTTGCACAGCTGCCCTGCAAATCTGAGAGGGCTTCCCGGGCACAGAGTGTGCAAACTGCTGGCCTGGAGAGGTGAAAAGGGATGTGCCTTTTGGGAGCCAAATTCCTCCACTTCACAGAAAGTCTTGGGGTCAGAAGAGACTTTTAAAGGCCACTTAGACCAACTCCCTGTAGCTGAAAGGGACATCTGCAGCCAGATCAGGCTGCTCAGAGCCCCATCCTACCTTGAATGTTTCCAGGGATGGAGCAACCACAGTTCCCTTGGGCAGCTTGTGCCAGGGCCTCACCACCCTCACAATGAAGGAGTATCTTCCTTATTTCTTCCTCTGCATGTGCAGAGAATGGCCCAATGCAATTGATGAATCCCAAGCAGAAATGGCAAGAAAGAGTTTCCCTTCAGAGATCTGTGCAGTTTGTTATTAAGAATGAAACCTTTTCTGTAACTCACCCATTCTGATTGACTCATTACTTTATGTTTGCACATATTCCCCCTGCATGGGGATGTCTGTGAGGATATTCTTATGCTGTTGCCATAGCTTTGAAACAGGTTTGGTGACAATGAAGGTCCTCTCTAAAAACACTTTGTTTGCCTCTAAACAGAATCATTTTCAAGACAGCCACATAACTGTACTCAGCTGTGAGAGGTTTAGGATGCACGGAATAGCATTTACACTATTATAAACAAACAGGCACTGAAAGGTAAAAATGTTCTGTTCTGAGCCTAAAACTAAACAACCCAATGAAAGATTTTCTGAAGAATGCTAGAAAACAAGTTGTGGAGTACTAGGAAACAAATAGTTTCTTCCAAGCCCATACTAATGACAAATCACAATGCTGCTGGCTGGAACAGGTGTTAACAAACTCACCTGCACTTTTGTCCCTGGTTCCCTGTCTTGGGGCAGGGACCAGGGCTCACACTCTCGTACACATTTGGGCATCAAATTCCTTTGAAATTGAGTTGTTGGATTCCTAACTGTTTTTGAGAACCTGGGTTTAAATGAGGATACAATGTCTGCTTATTGCTTTGTGTCTGGAGCCCATGAATCAGCCAGACTCACACACAGTGGAATAGGATTATTGCTTCATGGCATGGGCAGGCAGGAGCAGTCACAACCGAGCCCTTGGAGATCCAGGCAGCAAGAAATTCATGAAGATTTAAAGTAGTTAAAGGAGTTTATTTTCCAGGTGGGAAATCCAGGTGTCAGAAGGAAAGCAACTATAAATTTTCAACCCAGCTTTGCACATAAAATGTAAAGCTATTTGGAGCACACAGAAAGCTCAGTATGAACTATGGCTGGTAGCTGGTGCAAGGTATGGTCAGTGGTTTTAAATGATTGATAGAGCTATCTCTGCACTAAAGTACTAAGGTTGGAATAGAAGAAAAAAATTGAGAGGTGCTTTATACCTTTTTTCTTCCTCTGATGGTCAAATAGAGTTCAGGTGTACCAAATGAGTGTTACTTTTACCAGTGATACCTACGATGTATGGATAGCTCTCCATACATCTACTAGAGCATTTTATTCCAAGAAACACAACAATATGACATGTGGAGATGGTTTTAAAAACATCTAATTTATTGTTGTCTCTCTAGAAAGTAAAAGAGGTAGAGCATATGCAAAGTAGCTTAGTTATTTCAAGAAGAAATGCATATGTGAATAAATATTTAATGCTGTGCTTTATTCCTATTTAAATAGTCAAAAGGGCTTTATGGTATATCAATGAGTCATCTTAGCTCAACGGATTTATTCCCTTTCACTTGTAACACTTTGGGCTTTCTCCCCACAATGTCCTGTAAAAGAATTTGGTGCAGGGAGGGAGCTCCAAGCCCTTTCTAAAACAGCAGCAGCCTGCAGGCACTCCTCCCTCTCCTTTCCAAATACCAGAACCACGTGAGTTTTCACTCAACATCAGGTCATTTCCCTGAAAGCAGTGTGTTCTCAAGGACTATTCTGCACGAAGAAGACACTGACAAGTGCTGAGGGAGCAGACTCCCCAGCAGCCTCTGAGGAGGACTCCGAGGTGCTGACTCTATACTCAGCCCTGAGATCAGTGCATTAGCTGACTGGCATTTCTCTTGCTGAGAAAAGATCAATGAAGAAAAGATCAGCTGAAGAAAGATCGATGGTGACCAGACAAACCATTAATTCATAAGAAAAGAGATTTGGCTTGGAGAAATAGGACATTACCCTCAGGCTCAAGCTCAGACTTGATCGTTCCCAAGTCTTACATGCTGACCTGAGTTCTCCCTGCAATAAAGTGCCAGCCCTGCAAGGACAGGGTGGGAATGAGCCCCTTGCTGGACACAGCTGCACACACACACAGCAGCAGGGAAGCAAAACAGGGGAGAGTACAATCCTAGACAGTCATGCCACATTTGCAGAGGGAGCCCTGTATTTTCACAGGAGGGGATTCCTCACCTGCTTCTGTAACAAAATGTGGCTGTTCCTCATAACCCAGTATTTGGTATTCCTTTTGTTCTGAGGTCTGTTCTGCAGGCTCTTCTGCAGCTGCAAGAGCCAAAGGATGCCTGGTTTCTCTTTAAGTACTGTCACAAGCATCTCACTCCTTTTTGTGGGGAGTGACTGGAGTTGCTGGAAAAAGCTGTGGCTGGGCATAGTTCTGTTTGGTTATCTCCCACTGGCACTCCTCAGACTCCAGATGGTCATGGTGCTCAGATTTCCTGGAAAAAAACCACCATCTCTTTCAGTGGTAAACATTTCCAACCCCTAAAAGATAAGGAATAACTCAGGTAAATAAGAATATATGCCACAGTGTGTATGTGTACATTCACAACAGCATTCTGTGGTAATAGAGACATGAGGTGCTCAAAGAACAGTTCCAGGTTCTGAGAAAAAAGCTTTGATGTTGTTGAGACATTAAAGGAGCTGTTAAAGAGCAGTTCACCTGTGGATATTGCCAAGGAGAGGCAGCACTGCTGTACTGATCATGTTTTAAAGGGCTGCTCCCTGTGAAATATCAACAGCACAGCAGCTGTAACCAGAGTGTCCTGCTGCTTCCACAGGAGATGAGAGCAAAACTTCAGATGGAGCAAAGTTCCAGCTTTTCCAGAATAAAGGAGGAGTTTTTATTCTACTGTGTTTGTTTGTGCCTACTGTTACCCCATCCTCTCTTGGAAGTTGCCCAGGATCATACACTGTCACTGTACTGCTGGCACAGGGGGAGAGTAGCACTGGGTCACTTGGGAGGAGCCCCAAAGAGGCACTTTAAGCTTTGGTTAAAA